>JAOBAY020063235.1:0-22004 GCA_025331085.2 Zoanthus sociatus
CTCGAACCCGGGATCGAACCCCGAGTCTCTTGCATCTAAAGCTGATGCGCTAACCACTAGGCTATGACATCATCAGCAGTCAAATAGGCCTGGGTACGAGGTTGCACAAACGTGACCCGACGAAAACTAATAAAAAAAAAAAAATAAGAAACTCGATGCATTTTTTGACTCTGCCCTCGTGCAGAGTAATTAGTGGCCCATTTCAAAGCTATGAGAAATAAAATATCTGCTTAACACTAAAGAATTACAGAGCAATTCATAACCATGCAACCGCAATACATTTTTTCAATAAACTATTATTCTGCCCTTTAAGTTATTATGTTTAATGTAAATTATTTTTTGTAAAATAATTTATAATGTACATGGTTCAAGTAATCATAATTATACTTCATGAACTGAAACTCTCTAATATTGATAGGTTGTTCTGTAGTCTCTTAACTTAATTCATAAACATTTCTTATTTCATTTGTGTATTTGCGAGACAGTGCCTTCGTCAGTACCAGTGACGTGGTTTTTTTTCCAGGTTCTGACCAGGACAAAAGTAATGAACTGCAAGTGTTTACACCAGGTGGAGGAATCACTAAAACACTGCTAAATTTATGGTAAATACTGTAGATTTATGTAATTCTGTCCTAACGGAAGTTTTAAGAGAGGTATTGTAATTTAGTGACTTAGCTTTTTCAGACCAAGACTTTTTCATCATTACTGAAACGGCTTTTACATCTGACTGTTTTTATTTTCAGCAATAAAGAAAACATTCCTTTGGCAGTCTTACTGACATTTTGTTCAGAAGGAGATAACATCGTGGATGCTGTGAACTTATTCTTATATTTGAATGATTGGTTAAAACTTGTCTCCAGAGAAAAGGTACAAAAAATTATGATGGAATAAGTTGGTTCCAACTTACAGTAAAGAAAAACATTACAACTTTAAGGAAATACTAAGGACCAATTAAACATAATTATACACAGTTATGGGGAGGCAAGGTTAACTCAGTCGTAAGATCTCTGCTTTCCGACCACAGGGTCCCCAGTTTGATCCTGGCTCTGCCGAGATTCGAATATTTGTGTGACCTTTTTTTCCGCTAAGCCAACTCAGCTTTCCATCCTTCCGGGGTAGGTAAATGAGGAAAATGAGTACCAACATCTCAGCTGGGACCTAACCTGCGATGGATTAGTGTCCCGTCCAGGGGGAGTCAAAGCCTCTAATCCGCTTAACACTACAGAAACCAGAGATTAGTGCCAGTCCATGGGCCACCTGACTTGTATTAAAGGATTTAGCTTTACAGAATTATAATGATTTAGAAATTATTTTGAGATAAAATATAAAAAGCGTGGCGTTTTTTTCTGAAACTATAATTGCCATTCAGTTATGATGACTCTTTGATGCCTTTTTAGTGGTCATCTGGTGATATTAAGGGATAGAAAATCTTAAAACAACTTTTTTCAATCCAGCTTCCAACATGGAACCCCCAAAAATCCAAAATTTCACAGTTATTTTCAAACGATTTGATCTTTTTTTTCTACTTTAGGTGGAGAGTAGTTTAACTGGTAAACCAAGTAAGTATGCTTGTTAAATTATATCCAATGTTTTTGAACAATTAAGTAATAGCTAGATTCTTATCATTATTGATCCAAATGGTTGATAAAGCAGAAAGATAATTGCAGGTCTCAAAAATATTACGTCATACGACACTTTTCATTCTAAAAGACATGTTTCGATGTCACAGGTTAGGTCAGTTACAGGAATATTAGATAAGAAATCCCGTTGAATTTGAACTAATCTGGAAATGCACAGCACATAATTAAATATATTAACACAAGACGCGTAATGCATGACTAAAATAAATGTTTGCACGTACAGTTTGTTACATTGATGTAAAACTTATCAATTTAATACTTACATTGTGAACATATGAAATTAATAAGGGAAAATTTCCCAACGCGCGTCAAAATAATCGCCAAACCGAGCGATGGGAAACTGGTAACTACCATTTCTCTTGTCCCTGACGTCAAAAGAGAGAGACTGGTCTTGTATTTATATATCTGTTCCATTTTCTTGTAAAATATATTGGTATAAACCTACTAACAGTCTAACAAGCATCCTGCATTCTGATTGGCTACTCTAATGGAGGTTTATTTGTGATAGCCTACTAGTAGAGAAAAGATGGCAAATCAAAATAGTAATGAGCCCAGTTTTGCTGTCATAACAGAGGATTTCATTGATAATTTAATTTGTATATCCTTTTTTGACTGATCAGTAGGTTTATACTAAAACAAATAGATCTCTCGTCCTCATGGACTACGAGTTTAATAGCTAATGACTCGTAGTCCATTCGTCCTCGAGGTCTAATTGTTAAATAGCCATTGGATAACTATTGAGCAATGGTTGTACAAAATATTGAGTTACATGGCATGGACTACGAGCTTGAATAGTCCATTCGCTGTGTTGGTTCTACGTAAATTGAAGAGATATAAATAGAAACTGGTCTGGACTCTCACTACTAATTTCAACTTTTGACGTTTTCAACCAGTCTCCCATTGCCCGTTCAAGGTGAATCAGGAAATGATTATTCCAAAATTTAAATCGTAATTGAGGTTTTCTTTTGCCTTCACCGTTAGACGGGTAAGGACATTTTATACATACAAAAAACACAATTGATATGTTTATATATAAGTATATTTATTTACATATGTATAGGATATTACACGGTAGCGTAAACATATGAAGTTTATTTGTCTTCTAGTGATAAAAAAAATATTTCACGAGTGAGCGCAGCGAACGATTGAAATTATTTTTCCACGAGAAGATAAACTTCATTGTTAAGCCAACGTGTAATTTTCTTTTTATTACATAGATATGAGTTCGAAAATAGAAGAAACTAGACGAAAAAGACGGCAAAAACAAAGAAATGACGTCAGCGATATCTTCACTAGTGAGGATATGGAAAATATGTTTCTCGTATCCTGGATGTAGTTTCATATGAAATATACGAGTGGCGTATTTTAAAGTAAAACACTCATGTCTATGTAATATAAATATATATATATACACTTGGAGCTTTAAACATTAATCTTTTGTTGTAGCTCCTTACGGTAATATTCAGAAAGTAGTAAGGCTTTCTTACTACTAAAGTACTATGGAAATACAATTGGGTGGGTAGATCTAATTGCGCTTCTGTTTTCGCCGTTGTGTTTTTCAGGTGACTTTGTAATTCCGGCATCTTGGAATCTGATGTTTGGCTCTCCGCTACGGACGGTGCCGTACTTTTAAATCTGCATGAAGGACATTCCTTAAATATTTTTTTCTGCATAAGGATATTTGGGAAGAGAAAAAGAAGAACCCGATTTTTTTACAGTTACATAAAAACAGTGTTTTGGCAACTTCAACTTAAAGCCTTTTTTTCCAAGTTGCAAGTTTTGGTCTATGGAAAGGTTAATGGTTCTTATAAAACACTGTTCCGACATTTCAAGAAAAAAACTTGTTTATCCCGAATTTACAGCTCAAATCCGTCTCTATTAAGAGGGCAACAAGAACAAGTGTTAAATGTTTAACTTTTTGGTGCGTGTTAACTTTTGAACAACGTTTTCGTTGAAATGTTTAGTTTCATCAAAAGTGTAAACACTACTTCAAAAACTTGTCGTGTTTTTAGTAGAAGAGTGTAACTTAGTTATTGTCCCAGGGTTCACATAGTGATTCTGTCACTTATCGCACGTAATTCAAGTGTTATTCAATCTGAATACAGATACATAAACGTTAGAAAAATACTCAGAAATGATTAAACCCGAAGAAATACTCAAAGTCACTTACTCCCATGGCAAGTTCCTACTCTCAGGTGCTTAATATAATGGTTGGGGGGTGGGTCTTAATATCCGGGAGGGTTGGAACATTTCTCAATTTTCAATTAGCGGAGGGGAAGGTTAATATCCAGGGGGGGTCGGAAAATTGGGGGATGGAATTTTTAGCAACTCACAATAAAGAACAAAAGAGTGATGGAGATGAAGTTGTAAAATATGCTTTTAAAATTTGATCCATAAAACAGAAGAAAAGTAACAAAAAAAACAACTAGTAAAACAAGTTTTTAAATATGTTTGGAATGTTTACAAATTATTCCTTTAATTATTTGTATTATAGACGCCTTTAATTTGTACAGCAAACAATTCAACGCCTTTTCGAGACAAGAAAGATGAAAAAAGGAAAGTATGTTGAAAAATGGTATAAATTATCCTATTCGATTCTAAAATATAATAAGCAGGGGAGTCTTAATAAGGTCCGGGGGGGAGGGGGTGGAAAAAAATAAAAAAATTAATAAGCGGGCCCCCCCCTTGTATTAAGCACCCAAGAGTAGTGTTAAGATAATGCTCTGATACAATGCACACATAATAATCTTGTAGCTTAGTCATTCCAATGGCATTTCCTAAATATTCATGTGGTTTATTTAGTTGCTCATTTGTTTCCTATGTGGGATACAAACTTCTGAGTAATGTTACTTCTAAAGAAACGCTTAGACACGCCTAGTTTAGTTACCTGTATAAATAAGATTGTACTTATCAATAAAGCGTGAGTTATTAACTACAAACTGTTGTTCACTGTTGTGTACTTTGAACATTCAGCAATTTGCTATTTTGTGTAACTGCTAGTTATGGCGACTTCGCTGAGTTTAACACCTAGTAAAAACATTTTGAGACATGGGATCTCTAAAGCCATTGGTTGAGAATCTGATTCTCTTGAGCTTTCTTATGAGGCTAACAAAACAGGGCTGGATACCTCAAAAGTGGGTTAAACTTCTTCTTGCTGAAGAAAAAAGAAAGAAAATCTTTCCTCTTTTTTGAAAAAAAAATTCCAGACCTTTTTTTTGAAAGAAAAATATTTTTATTGAAATTCCTTTTTTTTTTTTTTGAAAAAAAAATTTTCCTTTACCGTTAATAAAATTCTGTTTAGATTTTTTTCTAGGAAAAAAAAATCTTGTTTATTCCCAAATTACAGTTCAAATCCTTCTTTGTAAGTTTAGAAAGAAAACCATGAGTTAAAAGTTTAATGCTGGATTAACCTTAATCCGCTTTTGAACAACTGGGCCCTGATGACTAATGTGGGAAGTTCTTGTGTGAATAGAGCTACTTTCTGCAAGCTTGGTTTAGATATCCTTCATTTCCAGTAATCTTGCACTTTGTTTTTCCACATAAAGTAAATAAATGTTCTTGTAGAAAAAGTATTTCTCTCTTAAACAAATATATGACCAGTTGTCAGTTTGGCAGTATAGTATGCAGTCAGATTTAATAGCCAATGTTCTCTGAAAGTCGTCTATTTGTAACTTAGAGTCAACTGCTAATTAAAATACAAACAAACTCTGGGTTTACAAACATATGGATACAGTAAATATGTAAACTAAACAAGAAAGCAGTTTATACATCTTCCAACTGTTTTCCTTTGCATCTTTTAACCTTTGCTGGCCTCCAAATAAGCGCTGAGTGAAGGTATTTAATAAAGACAGTAAAATATAGTAATAAATTAGAAGTGTTAATTTTCTATGGATAACATAAATAAAATATATTCTGATGAATCTCTTGGTAGACGAGTATTGCAGAAAGGATAAGTCACTTGGAGTTCTCAGCCAGAAGTTTTTAATGATGTTTCTTGTTTCAGAGGTAAGAACAAAAGACTAAGAGATTACTGTATTGACTGAGCGTGATGTCTGTATGAAAAAATATCAGACAAAGTTCTTGACAGTACAGACCGAGCGTAGCAAGACCGACGTCTAATATTATTTTTTACATACAGACCAAGCAAGCAAGGTTACTAAATTGTTCATTAAATGACTTTTTTACTTCCACTAATTTATCCAATGCCTTTGTCAATGGAAATCATCAGAAATATGCAACAGTTTTCGGAAACCTTTGTAAATGTTTTTTGTGCATTTCTGGATTTCTGAAAAAAAAAATTTAAAATCTTTAGAAATCTCCGGAAGAGTTTGAAATTCTTCGGAAAAATTTGAAGTTTCTTAAAATCATTTTTTAAGTAATTTTGCAAGTTTCAAAAATTTTCTAAAAATGAAAATCAGGAAAACCAGACCAAATACGCATGTATACCGCCTGTGGGCCAAATATGCATTTGACAGTCCGTGCATCAACCAATCAGAATGCAGGAAATTGTACGGTTATATATAAAGTGTGTTATTAGTCACTACTTTGAGTTTCAATGAAGTTGTTGTTTTTATGGAAACAAATGGTTTAACCTGAGAATGTTTGATCATCTCCTTAAGTAGTCTGAGAGGAACTTTGAAATAATCCTCCAACTCTGAATTGTCAGCTTTGTACAGTAATAATCAACATGGTATTCTTATAGTTGATTAAGTTATGCATTGCAACAATAGTTCACAAGTGAGATAATCTAATTAATAGTCTTAACTAAGCTAAATGATTTACAATCCAAGTGGCCCAGGAACCAGTGCTTATCTCCAGTTTCTATAAAGTTAAATGGATAAGTCTTTGACTTCCCCTGCACAGGCCACTAATTCAATGCAGGTTAGCTCCCTGCAAACATTGGTACTCATTTACCTACCCCAAAAGGATGGAAAGCTGAGTTAGATTAGGTGGAAAAAAAAAATTTTTAGTAGTATTAGGTACCTAGTATTGACTTTGTTTATACTCTGTTGACAGCAGGAATTAATGTAAACATGTTTAAATTGGAAGAGTTACAATGATCAATTGTTTGTGGTTTGCTTCTTGATAAGACCAAACAGGTAACTCTTGAAGATGCAGCAAATGTCCTGATTGATGATGCAGAAGAAGGACAAGCAAAGTTTAAAAGTATGTATCATCTTCTTCGTTTAACATTCCTAGTTTCCCTCTCCCAGGGCTGGACATGATATGAGTCACCTCCAGTCCACTAGTGTCTATCTCATGCCATATCTTCTATGACACTGTGTTTCTTTAGACCTGGAAGTGCGGTACACCAAGTGGGAAAGCAGGTACACCTGGAGTGGGTACGAGGTCATCAAGCACTAAATGTTCAAGTATCTGAAGAGGTCTGGGGGCATCCCCAGAACTATTTTGAATTTTCCAGTTGTAGAAAACCAGTACAGCCGTTGGGGAACATCGGTACAATTTACTGCGGTGTACTGGCCTTAAGAAACACACTGTTTAACTGTCTTCTTCCACTACCTTACTCCACGTCTTCTTTGGCCCAAGTTAGACCACTCTCTACCTTAAGACCATTTTTTTCGCTACTTTTAGTGATATTTTTTATATCTCCGTCATTATGTTGAAGAGTGAAAAATCCGATAATTACATCACAGATTGAATAAAAAGGAAGCCTCTTGAATATTTGAGATTTTTTGGGTGACATTTGAGGGAGGAGATAGGTTTTGTAAATGTAGATTTTTAAGAGAAATTTGAGTTTGGGGGAGTTTTAGTACAGTTTGAAAATTGATTTTGGAGTTAATATTTGATAGAAAACCACCAAACTGTACCCTAACGAAAGTTGCACTTTCCCATGGTCTGGAGGGACACTTTTGTGGTCATCCCCAAAATTCTTCTAACTCAAATACTTCTTTCAACTCCTTCACTATCCACCAAAATTTAGGGTAGAGAGTGGCCTTAAAAAGTCAAGATTGAAATCATTATAATCCCTGCTTTAGGTTTTTTTTTAATGTTTATATTTATGTATAGTTGTCATCATTTACTCGGATAGGGATAATTTCCGTACTGGGGCGTACTTACTTATTCAGGCAGTATAACTATAGTAGTTAGGGTCTGGGTAAGGTTTAGTTTGTATATGATCAAACAATAGTACGCCCCAATACGGAAACTTTACCCTCGGATATATTATTAAGAAAATAGTTACACTAAATTTCGAGTTTGAATTTGTTTGGACTTGATTTATAGTTTGCAAAAATAAACTTCAGGTTAAGTTTATTCTAAGTCACGAACAACCAGTAAAGCTGTACTTACAAGATCCTGGATGTGCACGTAATAAAAGGGTTGAATGCGAACGATATTGCTCATGTTTTTACTGTCAAAGCTTTTTCAGACCGTAAAAACCATAGTGCAATCTTCTCGCTCGTATTAAAATTTGTTTCACTTCTTCCTGTTATCAAACTTTCTTTTTCCATATTTGGTAGAAAATTTCCATATATGGTGGGGCGAAAATTGAAACTCATCTCCAGTCTTCGTTCACCATATATGGAACAATAAATATTGCGGGACTGACGCGGGAAGTTCAACTTTTGATCTTACTCCAAGGTCATCTGGAGGACCATGGTGGGGCTATAGAATATTTTTTCTTCGTTCAAAAAGTTTGGTGGCTAGTTTCTGTATGTACACACCGACGTAGTTCTGCTAAAATTTTTCTTAACAATGGAAAAAGAATGGTGGAAGACGAAATTGGCTGTAGATATTCACGAAAATCTTCGGGAAAAGGAAACTAGACTTCCTGCCTTCACTTCGTCCTCTCCGCAGTTGAAGCTAAGGCGTTATTTAGTAGACTGGTTAGCCGTAATTTGCGAGAGCATTAATAGTTCTCATGGTGTTCTACATCTAGCTATTTTCTTGATGGATCATTTCATGGATAAATTTGACATACAAGAACCACAGCTTCATCTTGTTGGGTTGACCTGTTTGCTGCTGGCAGGTAAATATGGCAAATAAGAGCGTTAACCAAAGGTTGTCGTCATATTAGCGATTTCTATGGATGCTTAAAAATTCCGTTTCATATTTTTATTCAAATTAATTTTTATTTTCTCACTGTAGCCAAATTTGAAGAGAATGAAGATAAAATACCATCTATAGCGACGTTAAATGCCTGTGTCCACAATGTATTTAGCAGAAACGAGTTTCAAGAAATGGAGTTGATGCTTCTCAAGTTTTTTGCTTGGAGGATGGATTTCCCAACATCCACTCAGTTTATGGATTTCTATGTGGCACATTCTGTTACATCGCAAGATTGTCAAGGAGGACGACCAATTACCGACTGCTCAAAACCAAAGATATACATAAAGAAATATGTACACTACTTCTTAGAAATTTCCCTTCAAGGTTCGTTGTGCATTCATGTAATCTGGGCAAGGAAAAACTTTGCTCGTCAAAATTTACAGTTAGGGAAAGGACTGGATACACTAGATAGGAAGTCATTCATTTATAATTGCAGTCACTGAAACAGTTACAGCAGATAGTTTTGATTATTATCAAAAATTTTACTAATATATTATGTCAAATGATCATAACATTGTGAAAAAATGATTACAACAATCATAGTAATTATATTGTTAAGTGTGCAGCAAAGATTTAATATTTTGATTTTTTAATTTTAAAATATTAATAATAATAATAATAATAATAATAATGATAATAATAATTTTACTAATAATTATTAGTTAAGAGTCCAGTTTGATTGTTTCATATAGCAGAGTCAGTATATTCAAAGAAATCTTTTAAGGAGGTTTCAGAAGTCAACTTTCTACTTTATTTAAGACACTCAAAGCAATTAACACAATGTACAGATGATTTCATTCTTGAATTGGGTTGGTCCATGAACAGAGGTGGACGGATCCACCTCAAAGGTGCCATTGCCTTCTCACCATCTTGAATGAATAAAGCAAAATTAAATTATAGAAAACATTGCAGGCAAAAAAAAGTAATGCTCAAAGCAGATTTACTTAATCAGAAACTGAAAACAAATATTTTACTACTTATTACTACTACTACTACGGGCGGCTATGTCCAGCCAACACAAGAATTTTGGATAGCCGCCCTCCATTGTACCCATGGGTACAATGGAGGGCGTACCCATGGGTACAATGGGTACCCATTGTACCCATGGTACTACTTATTTTTTCAAGTAACTGAACATTCATTAATTTCCAGATTACAAGTTCTTGTCCTTTAAACCGTCAATAATAGCAGCATCAGCAGTTGCAGCCTCTCGAGTTTGTCTTCATTTATCACCAACATGGACTCCTTGTCTAATTCAGATCACTTATTTCACATGGGAGCAGATCTCACATTGTGTCGATATGATGCTCAGGTTGGTAAAAAAACTGTGTGTGTGGTGCATTGAAGTGCTTATTTATGCAGTGAAAAATATAGTTTTAGGTGTTTGTGTGAAAAGACCTTTCTAATTCTGAAGGATGGTGTTGATATTCTCATTTGATTATTTAATTAAATGTCATAAGTTGTGTTCAATGACTTTTCAATAATAAAATTATTCATCATCAATCCATTGTTGATTGGGGTTTATCCCTGTAAACAGGGGTGGCTGGATTTAATCTACTTTGCTAACAATCTCTCCAAATCCCACTCTCTATGGCATCCTTTTTCTCCAAACCAACACTTTTGCTTGCTTTCTCCACTTGCATCTTCCATGTCTTCTTTGTTTGTTCTCGCTTCCTCTTGCCCTTCACTTCAAACTTCAACCCTTTTCTAAAAACATGGCCATCATCCCTCCTTAACACATGCCCGTACCATCTCACTCCATTCGCATTTGCCATCTGTACCACTGTTTCCTTCAATTCTATTATGGAACTCTTCTCTTTTGCACCACAACAAGTGTATTGTTTTTTGTAAACAATTTGAAGACTCGGAATTAGAATAGTGTTATGATGTCCTAGTGAGTAAAATAGGCCCTTTACAGTTAGAGGTCAAGTGACCACAACAGATCAGGTTGAAATTTAGTAAGAAGGCATAGTTTCGACTCTCAACGTTAAGTATTTCAAAAATGACAGCGAATATAAAATCAAACTTTTTCTAAGGAAATGTATTTGAAAATGGTACAGGAGAGCAAGCCTTGCTCTCCAGTCATACAAATCCTTAGAAAATGTCCTATTTTCCATTGCTTGCCATTGTTTACATCTTTGAAATCAATAGTTGAAACTTTGCCATTTTACTAATGTCAACCTGCTCTTTCCATTTCTGGATTCAGTTTTTTCACAGCTAATTGATTTAAGGAACCTATGGTCACACGACCCCCAACTGCAAAGAGCCTATTACAATGATTACTGTTACTGTTCATCAATATCTCTGCAATATCTCTATGGCTACCTTGGAGTTTTTATCTGCACAGGCAAACTCCACTCCTATACAGGGGTCGTCTGTATACAGACAGGGTTTCTAGTTGAATGTTTTGTTTTCACTCCTTCACAGGTTGCCCAGCAACCTTAAGGGTCTTAAAGGACTTAAAGAGGCTCTAAGACCTTTAAGGAAACAAACCACACTTGTCTCATACTTTTCGTCTTAAATTGCCTTGATTTAATATGGCATAGAAATACCTTGTTTACTTTGCTGGTGGGTGTAATCGCCCCCTACTCCCCCCACCCACCTGCTCCTCCCTGCTATGAACGTCCAAATGGTCATCATTTCTAACTTTTTTTTATCTATTCCTTCTATAGAGCTCATGATGCAGATGAAAAGGCAATGTCAAGACAAAACAAATCAGCCAAAGGATAGTCACGTTTTTCTAAAGCAAGCTAAATGGACCTGCCTGTGAAATTAAAGCCATCAATTGCAAATTCATGGTTACTAATACCAAAATATTGAACAGTGAAAGAACCTCTTCAACCCCCAAATGACTGCGTTCTCACACATTACAGTAAATGGCTATAAAAGCCATTGATAATTTGTAGCAAACTTCAGATTTTTCTGATGACTACATAGAAATTGAACAATAAAAGAAAATAATAATCAATTCAGTGACAGGAGATAGAACAAGAACATGTTCCTTGGATATTAAATGGACAAAAAGTAAAAATAAGGTAAAAGAATAAAGAAAACATAATTATTTGGGTAGTTGTTAATCTTCACTCTTTTTAATCAAGAAAGTTTAATTTATTTATTAGTAATTTTCATGTACACTTGACTTTTATCATTCCAGCCACATCCCACTTGTAAGTATTACGCTTTCACTTTTACTTATCTTTGGGAACCCGAACCTGTGGCAGCTATGCTGTGATGATGAGGCCTAAAAAGGTTAATTAAACAGCTGGTAATGGCTGCTAACATTCACTGTAATTACTTATTATCTTCTTTGGGAACTCTAGCCTGTTTGCTAGCTATGCCACGCTGATGAGGCCTACTCTTGTAGGCCTAAAATGGCCAAACCAGCTGTCCATGGCTGCTAACTTTCACTGTAATAATTACTTATTATCTTCTTTGGAAACTTCAGCTTGTTTGTCAGCTATGTAATATCAATGCTAATGAGACCAAAAATGAACAAAACAGCTGCTTTTAAGATCTTGCCTTGGAATCTGGCCCGATCAGGGGAAATCATGTCATTCAAAGCTACACTGCCAATGATTTACTGTCTTGAATAATTTTGCAATCCCAGTAGTTATTGAAAGCTTGGTCATATAGAGTTTAAAACAAGCATCATACATACTGTGCCTGAAGATTGAGTGGTCTTCCTTGGTATCAATTAAAACACATGTACCAAGATAATTTCATCAATGCTACAATTAATAGGATGCTCATTCTCTTATAGGGCTATAATTTGAAACATCCAAGTTTTCCTGTTTCTATCAGGAATTCCAGGGCCAGATATAAATAACCAAGGGTTTCCACAAATTTCCAGGGCCAGATTTAAAACATACTGTTTAGGATTTCCAGGGCTAGATTCAGAAGAGTCCTTGGTTAACGTTATAAAGATACATCATTTAGACAAGTCCAGTATTTTCAATGATTTTCAGTCCTGATTAGATTAGTAAGTATATATTTCCAGGGCTAGATTCAGAAAAGTCCTAGGTTAATATTATAGAAATACATCATTTAGCCAAGTAAAGTGTTTTCAAGGATTTCCAGTCCTAATAGATTAGTAAGTAGATATTTGCAGGGCTAGCTTCAGAAAAGTCCTAGGTTAACAATATAGAAATACATCATTTAGACACATCCAGTGTTTTCAAGGATTTCCAGTCCTGATTAGATTAGGTAGTAGATATTTCCAGGGCTAGATTCAAAAAGTCCTAGGTTAACATTATAGACTGAGAGACATCATTTAGACAAGTCCAGTGCTTTCAAGGATTTTCAATCCTGATTTAATAGGTAGTAGATATTTTCAGGGCTAGATTCAAAAAGTCCTAGCTTAACGTTATAGAGATACATCATTTAGACAAGTCAAGTGTTTTCAAGAATTTCCAGTCCTGATTAGTTTAGTATGTAGATATTTCCAGGCCTTGATTCAGAAAAAGTCGTAGGTTAATGTTATAGAAATACATCATTTAGACAAGTTCAGTGTTTTCAAGGATTTCCAGTCCTGATTATATTAGTAAGTAGATATTTCCAGGCCTAGATTCAGAAAAAGTCCTAGGTCAACATTAGAGACACATTATTTAGACAAGTCCAGTGTTTTCAAGGATTTCCAGTCCTGATTAGATTAGTAAGTAGATATTTCCAGGGCTAGATTCAGAAAAAGTCCTAGGTCAACATTAGAGACACATTATTTAGACAAGTCCAGTGTTTCCAAGGATTTCCAGTCCTGATTAGATTAGTATTAAGTAGATATTTCCAGGGCTAGATTAAAAAAAGTCATAGGTTAACGTTATAGAGATACATCATTTAGACAAGTCCAGTGTTTTCAAGAATTTCCTATCCTGATAAGATTAGTAAGTAAATATTTCCAGGGCTAGATTCAGAAAAAGTCCCAAGGTTTTCAAAGATTTTAAGTGCTAGTTTTGAGCCTCCTGGTCCCATTCCTTGACAATCATGTTTGCCATGACGTGACAAACAGTTTATTGCACTTTCAGTGGTGGGTAGGATAATGAATTATTTTGATATTTTGTAATATAATTTTTTTCAATATTTTTTATTGAACCTTTGGTCAAGCTAACTCCATCAAAGTTCCCTACCAAATGTTTGATTTAGAAACAATTATACTACATTTTCATTTACTAAATACAAATTTTTTATTAATTCTAAAAAAAATTATTAGGGGACAAATCTATACTGTACTATTATTAATTACTTATAACTGAATGGAATACAAATTACCCTATTTAATAACCATTTACATAAATATTACAGTATATTCTAAAGTTCGAAAACCTTACTCCTCTATGGTGAAATCAAAAGTGCTTTAACTAAACTTTTGATAGTAAGAAGGCTAATAAATTGTCCACAAAAACTACAATTACATTAAAGTGCCTATGAAGTGAAAAATTCCAATGAAAGCAATGTTATGTGCTAGTTGAAGAGACCTTTCCAAAACTTTATTTTTTTTTCAATATTACATTTAGGTTTTAATATTTTTATGTTTGAATCTTTAATTAGATGATGTCATAAGTTGTGTAACCTGGCTTGTTTAAAACAAAAGAATTATTTTTATGTGAAATATTTGAAGATCCTGGCTGAGAAATTTGGAAAATGGATTACTGAGATAATCAGCTATTTGAATCTTGGATTTATCAGGTAATCTTAATAATAATCTAGTTGACAAGTTTCCCAAAGTAAAGTCTTCAAATTGTTTGCAAAAAACAATACTTGATATTATTAAAAAAGTCATTGAATACATGCAATGCACAATTTCTGACATTATCTAATTAAATATTCAAACAATATCTTGAAGATGAAGCGATGACGCTTCGAAATGTAGCACTCTCAACTTTTTTATGAAAATGTATTTCAAGAAATTTATTTATTCGATTAATATCTTAAAACCTAAATATGATATTTAAAAAAATTCAACACCATCCTTCAGGTTTCAGAACCATCGTTTCAACAAACACACAAAATTACTTTCGAATTCTTCACTTCATACTGTATGCACTTTAAAAGATTTTCAACCACATGTTAAACTGATCAGCCATGAATGATCTCCTGGATGCAGAATAAACATTGACAGTGGGAATAATCTTGTCTGGTCTTAAGTACTTGACAAATCTTTCCAGCTCATTGTAACTGCTATGTTCACTATATGGTACCCCTGAAAGACAACACATTTTTTTGTTAAAATAAATCTTGTTGCTTTTGAGATGGCTTGGATATGTTAGCAAAAGCAGCCTTTACACTAGATCAAAACATTATCTCTAGCAAGTGTCCATATTCATGAATGCAATCACAAGATGGGTGTGGCATTCAGAGAAAGAAATTAATATGATTTTTGTTGTTCTCCTTTGGGAATAAGGGGATGAGATACAGTACATAAGACCTCACAGGAAGATTGAGGTTCAAATTTCCTTATTTGAAGGACTGTACAGTAGATTACTAGTATTCACAACAAAATTTATGACAATAATACAAAACTTCACTTTAAAATTCACTTCAATTGGTAACTTTTCTTGTCATTTTCCAGTTTATAAGCTCAGTCCTTATCATTGTATTTGCATTTGGTGGATAAGAGCATTAATCTTCCCCTAAAGAGACACAATGAAAGTAATCTCCTTACCATTAATTGATGTCCTGGATTTTGCAAATTAAAAGATATTTATTGATCTCAATCATACTCTAAGATAGACAAAAACTAATGCCAAATCTTTTGTATTAAAGTTCTCTTTTTTTTAGCATCTGGCTATTTCGCGGGCATAGCTTTTTCTTGTATTTGATCTACTATATATAGTGAATTAATAAAGTTGTTGTTGTTGTTGTTCAAACAAGCCCTTTGCAGTTATTGGTCATGTGATCACACTCACCTTAAATTAATTAGTTATGACAAAACGAGAGCAAGACTTGCTCTCCAAGTAATAAAAATCCTTAAAAAATATTAATTATCCTATTTTCTGGTGCTTGCTATTTTTTACATAGTTTGAAGTCAATAGCTGAAACTTTGCCATTTTACCAATGTCAACCTGGTCTGTCCATTTCTGGATGCCATTTTGTCATAGCTAATTGATTTAAGGTAGCTGTGGTCACATGAGCTACGAAGAGCTAGTTCACTTTAATACATAACTTGTATTTTATGTTTGCTAATTCCTTTACGAGTCCAGTGGTCCATTGAGCCGATGCTTATCACCAGTTTATTTGTGGATGAAAGTCTTTGACTCCCCCTAGAAATTAGCTCCTAGCAAATGCTGGTATTCATTTACCTACCCCAGAAGGACGAAAAACCGAGTTAGCTTAGGATTTTATGTTTGAGCTGCCAAATAATTATTGGAAAATGTCAAGACAGTACTTACATTGACCTTACACAGGAAAAAAACACTTACCAAATATAGAAATTGAGCCCCTAACAGAAGGTCTAATGGAAGAAAGAGAGGATGTTTTGTGCTCCCAACCAGTTGGTTTAAAGGCTACAATGGCATTGAATTTGTTGGTGTGTTGCTTCAGATGTTTAGAAAGAGCCTGTGGGACAAAATTGTAAAACAATAAACACAAATTATTTTAAGACAAAGTTATTTTCACTCAAAGAGAAGCTCGGACAATGTACCATTATTCTAAAGTGTGTTGTAACAAAAGAAACTTATCAGCATAATTATTAACAACACTCTCACATTTGGAACTTTTTTCATTGTAAAATAAACATATAACTGCAGTAACTACTGGATACAACAGTAATAAAAAAACTAGCTACATTTATTGAGTAAGTAAAATAATTAGAAAAACAACAAAGTAAAAAAATAGTTAGGTGGGTAAATACTGTTAAGATATCTATAGGAAGATCAGAAAATAATTTATAACAGAAGAGCTTCTTTCCTCGAACAGGTTGTTATGTAATGAGATCTAAATAGATGGAAGGACAGTCACTGTTGTTTGAAAATCGTAGGTTAGTAAAAAAAAGCACACCTATTCCTATTCAGTAAGTAGATAAGTTAATATATAGTTAGGTTTGGAAATTGATTCCTAAATAATTTGTTAGATAGGTTGGTATAGGAAGGTAGACTGGTAAGTATGTAGATATGTATGTAGGTATGCTGATAGGTAAGGAAGTAATTAGGTTGGTTGGTATGTAGTTGAAATACTATTAGGAACACAGTGCTCACTGCTGTACTACATTAATTATTACCGCGTGGGTCAGGGAAGCCATTGGCAAAACATGTACTTTGCCTTCACTCCAGCTGGTTGTTATGAGTGATCTAATAGCATCGGATTCTAAACAGTCCAAAATCTTCTTTTTGTCACGTGCTACACTCACTTTCACACCAAGGGCTTCTGCAATTGCTAAAAACATTTTTTAAAAATAGATAATCTAAATCCATTTGCATAGTGCAATGGAACAATAAAGTGATTTGGTCAAAGCAACGACCAACTTAAAGTTCTTCTTAAACGGTTTTAAATTGACAGTAGAAACAGCCTCATTCGAACCAACTTTTACAATTTTTCTTAAAGTTTGACTCTCTATTGAACACTGCTTCAATATCACTGACATCACAAACTGAACGCTATGGCATTACAGTATATGAAAATATTGTTGCAAAAAAGTTCATGTGAAAATTAGTTTTCCCAAATAAACATATATAAAAAATGAAGAAATAAATACACTTGTTTGAAAAAATTGGTATAAATTATGCCAGAGCAGGAATTGAACTCATATCTCCCAGTATTCTACTCAAGAATAATACATGTAACCACTACACCATCAAAGACCACCACGCTGGCAACATAGCAGTAAGTTATTTAATATGTGAGGATTCCCAGGTCTAATTTTATTCATCTACTACTGTAGCATGGAACTAGCATAATTATGATTTTGACTCCTCAGTTACAGTACTTACACATAAAGACTCTTTCTTTGCCAATGGTGTAACTACCACAGACAACTAATGTTTTGGGGTTTTGTCGCACAGCCTCAACAGCTGTGGTCACAGCAAATTGTATACTTTCTTCCTGAGGTGGAAATGTGTATTGTGGATCACAGTATCTGAGAAATAAAAAATAATTCTTATCTATTTTTAGAGTTCATACTCAAAATACACTTCCTTAATTTTAATAAAAATAATCATTTAACTGAGATTTTGATTTTATTTTTTTGTCAAATGCAAAGCTAGATTTAATGAATCAAAATCAAATGAGAAGGGCTGTCCAAACACTATTAAGTAGGTAGATAAATACAAGAGCTCTGTACTAGGTATATATGCAATTCTTTCCAGTGGGATACAGTGAAATATGCCATCACTTGTATTTTCTGTATATACACACTTAAGTCTATAACTACTTTATCCCATGTGTCAGGTCCAAAAATGCAATGCTACAAAATGTGTGAGTATCTGTCAGTAGTTTTTTTTCCCGTAGATAATGGTCAATAGAGTTTTGGTAACTTTTCACGAAATGTGATTCATATTCTTCTTCATCTGGCTTTCTACTGTCTCTAACAGAAAATTAGAAACTTAAGATAATAATTGTCAAGGTCAGCTTGTGACAATTCACACAAACTTCATCTCTCTGAATATGACTTGTCTTGGAAAAACTTTAAAAACTTTTTCACATCCAAGTTTGTTTTCATCATGGTTTATTGGTTATTAAGCTGTTTCTTGACAAATTAATTGTTCGACTCTGTCATCTTTGACAGAAACATTGACCAGTTCTTCGTTTTTTTGTTCCATGCTTTACAATTTTATCAAGCAACCTTTTAGCTTGTTTGCCGGTACGTACGTACTGTATGTAAATCCACTAGCAGGAAAATAACTAGTGTGCACACGTCAATGTAGGAAAGCAGAGTGGAATACTACCTACTGCATATTACACGCTGCATACAGTACCACAGAATATGTAACTGCTTAACCCTATCTTACATGGGCTTTTGGAGGTTGTTCTGTCACGGGGGGGAGGGGGGGCAGAAAGGGCCCACGGCTCATAACTTCGATACTATTTAACGTATCACAATTAATTGGCATATGATGTAATAATTACATCACTATGATGTCATAACTGTACAAAATGGCGGTTTTGCCAAAACTGCATTACATGATTTTAAATGATTTGCAAATTTAAAATGAAAAACCTTTGACTCTGGAATTTTTTCTATGGGTTGGCAAATATGAAACTCATCAATAGTAAGAGATTAGGGAATAGTTTGGGATGAAAATTTACTTTTGTTTCTCTTTTCTTTTCTTGTATAATGTATTCTTATTTAGTTCTATGTAGCAAAACCAAATAAAACAGAAAAATTGTAGCATAAATGAAATCAGCTGCAAGCTCCAATGTTGATACAGGTGAATGTATGACATATCAGTTTGTCGACAAATTATTGCACAATAACGGTGACGTCACAAATCACGAAAAAGTCACTAATAAACATATAAGTTTACTAATTGCATGTTTCTGACTGTTAATACTTATAAATATCTCGTAATTATCATAAAAAGAAACAAAAATCTAATGAAAACATGTTCTAGTAAAAATCAACAAAACAGCTATCAATAAAGCTGTTACCATGGAAAAGGGTTGCCCCCTAATCACAAAAATTTACCAAAATCATAATCTGCAATAAATTTTACGAAAAGTCGGAAGATTTGGCTACTATTGGATGAATACAAACAAAGTTAAACAAACTTAAAATCGGCGTGGGCACTTTCTGTTCCCCCCCCCTTCCCATATAAGATAGGGTTAATCTAAACTATTACTCCTTGTTACTGCCAAATTCTATGATATTTTAATTGTAAAGAAGTGCTCTTCGCCGGGACTTCAAACTCACGCCATCTTGAATTTTTGAATATTAAAACCTCCTGCCCGTTTCCCCTTGTAAAAAAAATTAACCTCCAAAACCCAGCCTGCGAAAATTTTGTACCAAATAAAACAGCTTACAAAATAAGATAGCTTTTATGAATGTTATTTTTAACCCTGCAGTAGTAGCAAGGGTCGGTTTGTTGATGGCACTATTGCAATCGGAATACTTTCGGAATTTACTCGGAATTGCCACCCACCCACCCATGCATACGCACGATAGCATAGTGCCTGCGGCTCTATGAGCCACTAGGCACAAAAATTGCCCGGAAAAGACCTGGAATTTTACTCTGAGCAAAGGGGAATAACCGTGTTGGATGGACTACATTTACTGTGTATCCCTACTGAAAGGCAACTTAGAGCACATATGTCCAACTCAGGACAACATTAGTGTACATCTCATAATTTTTTTAAATGTGACTGTAAACTTTCCCAACTTCAAAAAACTTTATTTTAAATCCACAAAATGTATTACTTTTAAGTTCTGTTTTTGAATTTTTTTCAATGAATGGCATTTTGCTTGTTAACACTAGTATTTATAGTTCAACAGTAAAAAGAAAATGATAATTATCTATTAAACACTCAATTATTTGTTAGTTGAAATACTTGCCTCTGCCATTGTCATAAAAGTATAAAATCTGCTCCCATTAATATTTTGAGGTGAGAATGAACTCCAGTCCCATTTTTCAGCGTCTTGACAGCTGCAAAGTGAAAGTTAAAATAATATTATTTAGCAAACTTACTGGAAGCTCACTAAGTGATTGTGAGAAACTGTAAACACCAGAACTTTCTCTTTGTGAATAATTTATTTTTTTCTCCAGTCTGTTCTCAGTAACTCCATGGAATAAGTCTACATTCACCTGTAGGTGTGGATGTGAGCCTTTTATTATATTGTTATATACCAACTATCAGAGAGTCCATTTTTCTTGTACTCCTGTTGGACGAGACAACATCATGTACATGTGAACAAGTTTCCCTGTTTCCCAGCAACCACGTGCTCAGCAGGTAACATTATGTTGTGGACCGGTAAACAACAAAACCAGAAGTTAATTGTAATTTGTTGTGATTTCAAAAGTTCACAAAACACAAGTTTGAATAATAAAAAAATTATTCAAAAGCTCCTTTTTGTTCTTCTTTGATAGTTGGTATACAGCCTTCTCAAAATGAGCCGGCAGCCGGCTCAACGAGCCACCTCCTCTGGGAATTTGACTGTCTCCTTGCCGTCAGAAAATGTATTATTTTTACAAACAACAAGGAGAAAAGAAAAAAGAAAACTGCCTCCAACTTTAATATAACCTGCTCCTCAGAAACATTTTGAGAAGGCTGGGTATATAGCAAAACACTTACTGAACTTAACCTCGGGAGAGCAGGCGGTCTCGGGACCACAAAACATACTGTTTCCCTCGGTCTCAGTCAATAAGTGTTAATTATTATACAACCTTGCAATTTCCTGCACTCTGATTGGTTGACACACAGTTGGCCAAAATATACATGTCTTGTATTTGGAACGATTTCTCAGATATTGATTTTCAAGAAATTTACAAAACTAATTAAATTACTTAAAAAATGATTTTAATAAGGAACTTCACAAATTTTCCAAAGATTTCAAAAGACTTTTGGAAAATTTTCAAAAATCTAAAAATGCAAAAGAAAGAGTTTTTAAACATTTCTGTAGACTTAGGCATGGGATGAATCACTGGGAGTAAAACAGCATCATATGATAAATGATTTAATGACCTAGAGCTGCATTTTTTGTACAAACCTGGGTTGCTGCACACAATCTGTAAGTACTGTCAAGAGCTTGGTCAGGTATTTTTCTAACAGACCTCGCACTCGATTAATAATCTATTTATTTCAATTCTAGAGTATTTAGCTTTTTATTGTCTTTGTGCGCAAAGCATCTCAGAGTCTGAAGTCAGTTCTTGTTAATCACACAGTGATCATTAAGTGGTAAAACCGGAAGAGATCTTGTTACAGGAGCCTTAGTTTTAGGTTTGCATTAAACAGCTTTAGGCCACAGTTTTTTATTTTTTAGGTTTACAGCTTTAGGCCACAGTTTTTTATTTTTTAGGATCCGCTGCACCTAAATTTCCGAATTTTGAAATAAAATTAAAATTTTCATTTGTCGTTTTTATTTTGAATTTTTTTCCCCCTGACCCAATTTTTTTCAGATGCCAATTTTAAATGTATTATGATATGGATAATTTATACATATATTAAATAAAAAAAAGTGCATACATGTATTTAATATTAATTTTGTCAATTAATTTTATTAAAACACAGTAAGCAATTGTTGAATATTGTCTGAAAAGGCTAGAGTATTATAAACATGATTTATACTGGCATTTCAATGCATGTTAAAACAGACAGTAATAATTAAGCTGGGGTTTCAATTATCAAGTACTATCCCTCCTTTTTTATTTCCTCCTA
>JAOBAY020063236.1:0-12620 GCA_025331085.2 Zoanthus sociatus
TACCAGACGACACCCTAACACTCCATATCAGACTGTATCATACCAAAGCACGTCACAATGAGATACCAGACGACACCCTAACACTCCATGTTAGACTGTAACATACCAAAGCACGTCACAATGAGATACCAGACGACACCCTAACACTCCATATCAGACTGTATCATACCAAAGCACGTCACAATGAGATACCAGACGACACCTTTAAAAATATTGTAACAAAATAAAACAAACATGTGGCTGAATCTTACTTTATTTTCTTTTCCCCAATTTTTAATCTGGTTGCCAGGCCGAAGTCACCAAGTCTCAGTTCCATGTTTTGATTGATAAAAAAATTTCCTATTTTGATATCACGATGGATGACGCGCTGGGAATGAAGGTATGCGCATGCGTGGACAGCCTGGTGCATCAGATATCGTACTTCAGGCTCGGTCAGTTTTCCACGTGCTTTTAACATCTGCACCAACGACTGTATTTAGACACAAACACGCAATCAGCATCATGCATTGTACTCAATTCGTTCCATTGCAGTAGCATAAATAGGAGATAATATATTCATACCTGACCATTGTTAGATCAGTTAACTATAAACAATTATGATTTTCTTTATATTCATATCCAGTTTGCATAAAAACATTTTGAATTGACAAACGTTTTTTACACAATGATCATCTTCAGTTTAATAAGTTAAACATAATTGGAAAACAACGCAATTATGACGCAGTCGTAACACTGTATGCGATTCCTGAGGAGAAAAGAGACAAAGAGAAAGGTCGAACTTGATTAATGCTGGACTTCGCGTAGTAGAGCTTCAAGGATACAGCGTAAGGTCCCGGAGTAGTCAGGAGCAATAATTTTCCAGGTAGACGAATGCTTTTGATTTGAGAAGAACTAAGTGTCCAGCTGATTGTGATAATTTAGTAACAGATCTTCTGGTTTATTCTATTTTTATTTATTTTTTAAATCTTCGGATGATCGTAACCGAGGGAAACTGAGAATACGACCGAGGTTCCTTGCAAGCTAAACCTTCAACCGTCAGCGAACAATAAAATAAACAAATACACAATATACGGATGAAAGATATAAATATAAATATAATAGAACTTAGCATCTTAGCATGAACACATCGCTGGAATGTCAGCCAGCATGCAAATTGAACAAATTAAGCGCCACGTGCGGATGTTGTTCACTGACGCGTTGTTTTAGCTTCCGTGATTTAAACGGAGACCCTGCGCAGACACACGTACATAAGAAAACCACCTGCTGAAAGGGGGAGGGTGGGTGTTTTATGTCTTTGGTATTAAAAAGCAGCTTCCCCTCATTGGTATTCATGGATGCTAAGTTTACACTAACTCTTTGTGTAAGAAGAGAAAATCTCAGTAGTTTCGCCGGCAGAAAGTGAGCATATTAATGCATTATGATATATTTTTGCTACCATTAAATTAATGATGTGCAAAAGAAAGTTTCTTTCTGCGTTGATTAGGGTGCTCAAAGCTGTGAATGATGTTTTTAAAAAATTAACACGGATATCCAATATTCAGAAAAGATTTCCTTTTTTATTCGACTTGCAGAAATTATATACGATGTGTATCTTATGTTCATCATATCGCCATTGGGTCCGTTTTGTGCCAGTGCTCTGCCACTCGTATGGTCAACCCCACTTGTTTGATGTCCACCGCAAAAGCCTTTTGCAGGGTGTGCATCGGGAACTTAAGAAATTGCATTTGTTGTTAATCGACTCGAGTATCAGACCTTCAGTGGATGAGAAATTGGTCGGGCTTCTTGCAAACAGACTTGATGAAAATAAGGCCTTGTAACGAATAGCATGCAGCGTCAGAGAAATGCATTTTAAACTACAAAGCGGGATATTAAGCTTTTAGCTTATCATTGTTCTCCTCCGAAATTACATTATTCATTGCAATGGTCAGCTGTATATAACTGCGTTGTTCCCGATAAGCTCAGTATTTTATCCTACAACGACCAGTGCGTCGAAAACTTTTACAATTAAAATAAACAATTGTTTTAAATGAATAGGCCAAAGTAACTTTTTGTTTAGACAATAATCATTGTTCTTGTTCAGTAAAATTTCTTTTCCAAACTCTCAAATTAGGACGCGTATGGGGAATGGAAGAATGAGGAATGGTGAATAAAGGAATCACCGGTTTTACCCATGTTATCAGCGTTTTGCTCAGTCTCACAATCCTTCGCGGTCGTAGTGTCTGAAATGGCGGCCGAAAAGGAATCTGCGGTGATCTTTTAGATTCAATATTTTCCGCTTTCTAGTTTGTTTTCAAAATCATTGTATAACAAGAATCAACTTCTTGATTAATATTTTGTTTCATTTCATATTATGCAACTTTTTATCAAACTTTTTGTCAAACCATGGGTAAAACCGCTGACTCCTTCATTCCCCATTCCTCATTCCTAGTATTTGTAACGGCCCTCTAATTATCATACTCAGGCTACGTACAATAAATACTCCATGGAAAGTACGAGCTTACGGTGTCAGTTTTCGGAGTTGTAAAGCATCGTAAACAGAAGGATTGACTCACAGCGAACGAGTTTCATGATACGAAACGAACAGTGTTTGGTGTTTAAAATATGTGTATCAAGATTCCCGTTACAAGAAAAATTAACAAATAACATTAGCAATGAACGGAAACTGACTGTATGGCAATATGGAGAGCAAATTTCAATGCAGTCAATGTGTGCACGATTAACGCAATAACCAATTTCACGTTCCTACGACTAGGAACGAATAGATTTTTACTCTACTGGAAATTACTTCATTTAGATTTTGAAAATTATTTTGTTTAGCTTTTTGTTCACAAAGAATTGCATTAATATCAGCTACATGCTTGGAAGTTTGAACTTGTCGTTGCTGTTAGAAACTTGATTGATATAGATGTCGCACCGGAAAAGGGTAATTCCGAATGGTAAGGAAATGGGACTCCAAAATAAAAAAAGAATGAATATCATACGAGTCTTCAAAGAAGAAATTCAGTGTACTGTAAAGGTTGTCATCAACGCTGCTTTTTAATTAAAATGTAGATGGTATCGGCTCTGTTGACGCTTTTGTGTGAAAAGATTTTCTAGAAAATATGGAGCAACTTCAATTATTTTAGTTTTGTGCTATATTCATCGCTTGGTTTTCTGAATCGCTTATGAAGCGAATTGATCTTCCACAAAGTGCTTAGGGTGATTTCATTACCTTTCTGCTGCATAATTCCAACAAGATGTAGACGTATTGTTCATCTTCAAAATGTCCATGGAAACCAACAACATAACGGTGGCGAAGGGTCTTGTGAAGCTCTATTTCTTGATTAATCTGGAGGAAAAAAATACATCAAAGTATGATTCAGCGTGCTACAAAATCCAGTAATTTGCATTATCGCTCAACATTCCCACGGCCATGACTATGTACAATTTACATTTTAACTTAAGAGTGTTGTAGCAGTAAACTGATAGCGGTATATATAGTAGTAGATTTTTACATTATTTAAAAATGTGTAAAACATAACCGATTACTTACATCAGTTATATATTTCAATTCAATTTATGCTCTAAACTGCAATCAGTATAACCAAAACGGAAACTGTCCTTTTGACTTTAAGTCACAAATGATGCGTTGAATAAAATCAAAAATATCTAAATACGTTTATAGCGCAGGTAAACATTTCTGTTATCTACTTTTGTTGCTAGCAGTCAACAATTTTTCTCGAGATTTTGCTTTGTACAACGAGTTACATTAGGACCGTAACAAAAAAGGGCAAATACGTTTAACACTTTTTCAACAAATCAAACTGTTTGTCATACCCTATCATTGGAGCTTACATATTAAACGCATTATTAGCAAAGTACTGAAACGATTATTAAATGAACTTTTAGTCACTCTTATTTTGTCACACTTTGTTGCCGTTTGTTAACTCTTTCAAATCCCACCAACAGTACCGGCTATGGAAACCCTATTGCTAAGCTTGAACCAGATATTGTTTCACCCCTCAATCCTGAGTGTTACCACAGATATGTTGGTGACATTTTTACCAAGAAAAAGAAAAACAAACCTAACCAGCTGCTAGTCCAATCCGGAAACTCCTACCACCTGAATACAAGTTTCACAGCTGTAGAAACTATTCCAGATCACTCTCTCGACACCGCAATCCACAGCACAGAAAGCATTTTCACGTTCTCTGTTTATACGAGCTTTAGACAATTCCGTATTTAAAACCAGGTAAATCCCTATTAACTGGGGATCGGGAATCACAATGCAAACACTGTATCCCTTTATCGTGCAAAAGAATTGCCACAAATTTCAAAATTGAAGTCAAAATTGTTTATAAGTTTTATAAGACTACTTATCATGAAACCTATCTCATATTGCAATGCACCACTCAGGACTTATTGTTTTATACCCCGCCTTATCGGACGTCATCGTGCTAAGGTTAATTTTAGTTGTGACACTATATAGTTTTGTACAAAAAATTGGGTTTTAAAAAATTCTAGTCTTAAACTATTTGGTTCTCAGTTCTTGGTGGGTGACCGTCACAAAACAACCTCGCAATAAAAAATGAAGGAATTTACACGCTTCTGATACACTTACACAATAGGGCTCAAACTTTAAAGTGCAAAACTTTGCGCTCTGCTATTCGCGCTTTGTTTATAAGCTTCTTTGCTCTCACCTTGCTGTAGTTGTCAGCCGATTTGGTGAGCCTGGCTTTGAATACAACTTTAAGGGCGTACATCTTGTTGGTGGACATGTCCGTTACCTCATAGACTCGAGCGAACCCACCCTGCGGAGAGAACACATCACATTTACATTAACAAATGTTTGTAGAAATGTCCTGGCTTCTCTTAAATACGATCAGAGTCGGCTCTTGTTTACTAAGTAACAACTTTCAAAACTAAATATAACAATGAATAAACACGGCAGATAAAACCAAAGATGTAAACAAATTCAAGAAGACAACAAACGTACAATGGTTTCATCTCTTAAATTGTTTTTTCTTTACATAACTTTGACATTTTTGTGCACATGAAATAGTTTCAAGTTACTCATAAATTTGTTTCAGACACTGAACCGAACTCTACATTTAGCTGGTGTATGCTTGACGCTTTTGCAAGATTGGTACTTCGTCTTTTAATATATATTAACAATCTAATACAAACCGCACCTGTCAAATCCCTTAGCGAGTAAAAGCTGTAAAGCCAAAGTTGCTTCAATAATTTTTTCCGAAAAATGATAAGAAATTTTAGCACTTAAAGTTACAAAGTACATTGAGGCTTTATAACTATAAAGTGAAATTTAAATTTTTCGTTTACTTGAACCGTTTGACAGAAACTTTGTTCGCAATTTATTTTGAAAGCATTTTGCCGTACCAACTTAGCTGAAACTTAAAACTAAAAAGTTGAAAAATATCTTAGAGGTCAAGAAGAAAGTAAACAAGTTTAAGAGTTTGTTAATATCTACCTTTCCAAGAAGCCTCCCTCTGAAATATCTCCTTCCATTTCCACCGTCGATAACTTTGGGTAGTTCCGGGAGCACAACATCTTTTGTTATTCTTGACTTCTTTGTTATAGATTCGGTTGTCCGTTTATAAACGGAGTTTGATATATGTGGGGGGAAATGAGACGAAATAGCGGCCATCTTTGTAATGGCTTTTTCATTTCATGACAACAAAAATTCCTTTAGAAACGTTAAAAGCTGGTAGTTTTTAAATATTGTTGGTTTCGCAACCTGAACCAGTGAATACCTGCTCAAACTTGTTTCTGATTGGCTCATACCAGGGCGCGCTCAACCGTCATTTTATGATGCGAGCACACGTGCACAGACAAATGCGCGAGCCCACGTGCAATGGCTGTGTTTACTTTACTACAAGTGGTTGCAGAAATTTAGTTCCCACTAAAATAGTGACATGCGAAAAATCCTCATACAATAAACTATCAATATTCTTGGGTGACATTTTTCTATTCACCTTAGAATGGTAAAGACAGTGTCTCCAAATAGCAGCCAAGGTAGAAATGACTTGACACCTGAATCAAGTCATTATTGAGTAAGTGGTATTTATTAAGAAGTTATCTGTCTTTTTTTTTTGAACGATCAAGGTTTGAGCTAAACTGCTAAACAATTTTTGTAACGAATTTAGAGTCCATGTCCATAGACATTCCTCCGATAGCTTATAGAAAGACACGAATATTCACACAAAATATTTATATTAAATAAAAGTGAAAAAACGCTCTTTATTTGCCATAACAGGGTCCTATAGCAAGTTGCAGAAAATTTTTAAACAATAACAGGGAAAATGATAACAAATATTTTTGACATCTTAAAACTAACCGATGCATGAACACCATTTTTTCTAAGCTTTATAAAAGTTAATTTATACGCAATGATTTCCACAACTCTTGTTGAATCGCCAAATCTGCAAAGAAGACGCAACAATGCATTTGGTTTGCCTAGAAATATAAACCAAACCGAAATTCAACTTTTCAAAATAGATAGAAAAGTAATTTGCAACTTTTCTTGTTTTATAATAACGAAAACATAATTTTAATGTTCTTGTACTAAAATCTTTATCCGGAAAATTAAATGTAGTTTTTCATAAGTTAACTTTTGCCGCCGTTGATTTAAGAATAAAATTGCTTCGTTTCACTTCAGATGTTGTTTGGTGTAACGTCGCTAATTTAAAACCCTCGAAATCTTTGTTCCAAATATTATAACTTAGTATTAAAATTGAAAAACATTTATTCTCTTAATGGTATGAATTGAAATGATATTGGGAATTTAAAGTATTGTTTCAAGATAATTATTTCAAATCGAATCAATAGTCGTCATTGTTTTAGTCTTAGTAGCACAGGCATTGACAGTGCAGTTTTCAATTCATTCTATATTCACCGATGCGGTGCTTAGTGTCATAAAATAAAATTATGTTCTTTAATTATTTAAGAGATCTAGGGCCACCTAGGCAGTGTTCACAAATATAGCCGGCTATTTTTGTAAACGTACATTTTTGTAGGCCAAGTGTTTACACGTAAACGCCGAAAATGATTAATTTAGCCGGCTATTTTCGAAAACGCCAGCTATGTGTTTACGTGTAAACGGTCGAAAACGATACATAAACGACGAGCGTTTACGTGTAAGCGCAAAAATTTTTATCCGGATAAAAATATAGCCCTCTACGTGTAAAGGCTCCTTCAGTGACTTGATGCGTTCGAAAAATGAGAACACATTCTAATGGCGTTGTATGTTTCTGGTGTTCGGACAAATGCCGTAAACTTGATAAGTAGTGAAAAACAGAATTTGCCTTAACCAGTTGATTTTTTAGGGATATTTTGTTGACTTTACTTTTCTGTTGGCTGCTTCTTAATGGAAGCCGGGTTTAAAATAAAATATGATAAGTGATATTTACAACAATATCATTAAGTTAAAGCAATAGGTGGTTTTCTCTCCAAGTTTAGTGTCGTATTCTATGGTGAGTTATGAGAAATTCCTTTCAGCGCGTACAATTGTAGGAATCAGTCTTGCGTAGTAGCTTCAGGCATACAGTGGCTGCCGCCTGCTTAGCCCAGTTGGTAAGGCGCCAGTCTGCTGTGCGGGAGGCTTAGGTTCGATTCCTGCCCGGACCCGCACCACTCAGGGTCTTAAAATGATTGAGGAGAAGGTGCTGCCTTTGTCTAACATCTGCAAATGGTTAGAGCTTCACGTCTTCTCGGATAAGGACGTTTTAACGTAAAAAAAACCGTAGGTCCAGTCTTTCGATGTCTTTGTCGAGGGACTTTATAGAACCCACATATATACTTGTCGCAAAGATTAGGGTTGTGATCCCAGTGTTGTCTTCTGTTCCTTCCACTGAGGGCATTTCTTATAAGCTGCCAAGTTGCGAAACTTGTTTCCGACTTGGAAACACGTATATTGAGTCTGAATGTTAGCACCTATGGAAAGCTGTTTGTAACTCATGTCTCTTTCTTCTTAAGAAATAGACTCCGGCTCATACAAAAATAAAATGAAAGAAAAAAATTCAAAATTGCGGATTGTGGATAAATCTAAGCTAAATATTTAGTACCACTCATTGTGATAGCTGATTGTTTGCGATAGGTGGAAAATGTTCAGCTCCAAATGCCGTTCTACATGATATAAATTAATTTTCTTTTTTTGTTTCAGGGTAACGCTGGCTGGTCCACTTTTGGGATGGGCTATATCAGTGTGATCTTTCGGGGTCTCGGAAAGTACGCCAATTTAATGCAGGTATTGATTATGCGTGTTATGATGTAATACCAAAGAGGCCTTTGTCTTTGAGTGGACGAATCACAGTGCGTTAACTTTGTAACATCAAGGCAGCATGTTGAACAAACAGCGTCTTGTTCATTTTATTTTAAAAAGACATTTTATGTGACATGTTGACTTAAAAGAGAAAATTTCAAAATGCAAATCAAAATGTAACAAGAAAATTCTCTATGTTCCAATGGCTTTCAAACGTAAAGTATACACAGATATTTCAGTTTAAATTTTTGTTTTCAACTAGCAAACAATGAGAGCACCAGTTCTAGGCACTTGCATTGCACAGCTCGGATCTGTCGTCCCTTGCTCGTTGGCATTTAGCGATAGCTATATATTACTAGTTTGTAAGCGTAGTGCTTTTAAGACATTTTCTTCTTCTACAAACTCGTAACAGTAAATCATCTTACGGCCATAGAACCAGCTTACCTCGGATGAGTATGTCTTATTGCCAGCTACAATGAAAGCCGTCCGGCCTCCACCTTCTTCTACATCATTCACATAACACAGAACGCCGGTTGCAAACCTAAATAATGAATAAGATGAGGAGAGGCTTAAGCCCTTCCTAAAACTTTTTAAGACCCAAGCTTTCAAAATATACGATCTTTGCTCCAAAAAAATATTGCTCACATGATCTCGTGAATGAGTAGATTGTCCTCAGCCCAACAAGACTGCAGTTGAAGTAACTGTTTGTACACTTTTCGTGCACTTTTCAAATGCGGTTTTGACGCATTCAGTGTGCGTGATATTAGCAGGATAATAATCAGAAAAGGCTTCAAACTGCTTCAAAATGCAGGCAACCGATCACTAAAAACTATTAAAATCTAAAAACCTAACGTTTTCGAGCATTAGCTCATCTTCAGGATAAATTATAGCTGACAGTAAGACATACTCATCCGAGGTAAGCTGGTCTATTATAATTCAATACTGTTCTTTTTTCTGGTGAATTGAAAAATGTTTTTGAGGGGAGTCAGGCTGGCATAGTGATCATCAGTCGTGCCTCCCACCTCTACGACCCGGGATCGGTTCCCAGGCGCCGCAAGGTGGGCTGAGATTTGTCGATCTCAATCTGACTCCGAGGGTTTTTCTCCGGGTACTCCGGTTTTCCTCCCTCTACAAATTCGACTTTCACGCCAAGATCTGAGCCGTCGAGCGATTAAACATTAGCCTCTGACTAGGAAGAATTGGCAACCACTTCCTTCGAAATTGACGTTAAATAAAGTATTTATTATTGTTTTTTAGGTATTTTTAAAATGTATTTAGATGTGAAACACTGACCGCATGTATTGTGTGTACCAAAATACTAGCGACTCTCGATACGAACCGCTGATCTTATGTATCGCGTGTTCGTTGCTAGTAACATACGAAGATTTCAACTGTGTTCCGAATAGGAGGTTACTCACTTCGCTCGCAGCAACAAAAACGGTTGAACAGAAAGACTTGCATTTTAAAACACGAAAACGTAGTTCAGTGAGGGTGTCCCATTCAATAAAAGGGCTTCTTTAGTTTCCAATTGAAAGACCAAATCCAAAATATATAACTTTAAGTAAAACTTTTTAAACTTTTAGTTTCTGTTATTTATGTGGAGCCCGCGAACGGGCTTCCAAAAATTGCACAGCTGTCTGTGTTTCAAGACATCAGGCGGGGTATTGGGAAAAGTTTTCAATTAGCAATAACCGCGTCTCGGATAAACCTCACTGACTACGGTAGTGCCACTGCGCAAAGCTAATTAAAACTGTTTAATTTGAGCTTTGTACTGTCTTTTGTTCTGCTTGCATGTGGGATGTAAATTGAAAAACCTCAATCTGTATAAAACTGAATTAATTAAATCCAATCTTTTCAGCAAAAGCTTATGTAAAAATTTTGACTATTAGATAGAAATCTACAGGCTTATACAAGTTTAGAGTAAGTTTGATAAAAAAAAAGATTAAAATTCCTCCATGCAGAAAATTTTTTCTCCCTGAAGTTGAAGAGTTTAAGAGTTGATGATATTGTCGAATATCAAGAAAAGACCGAGATTTATTTTTAATAAGCTAGAAACTCTACAAACTTTAGTTGTTTCGTCACAACACTCCCATAATTAAAAAAAGGTTTGCTCCCTTATTGTATTCAAGTTAACTCGTTACCAGTTGAATATGGTTATTTTCTTTTAAATTTCTCCAGCTTGGGTAGGACTACCGCAAGGTGGTCTTACCCCAATTTACAATTAAAAGGTAGCACCACTTTGAATTTAAGATCCCTTGGGCTTCACTATGTACCAGAGTTTTAAAACCTATGTTGGTCTCTTCATAGCATTCGCATTTTCGTTCAAAACTTAAAATGTTGTTTTTTGCCAACGAGCGAAGATGCGAGGCTGGCGAGGCGGCAGCATTATAGAGCCGTGCGAAAGTATACGGAAGGCAGAAAAAATCTCAAGTAATAAAGATAAATGTAAGTAACGTAAGATTTCATGATGTAATGCCAAAGAGCCCTTTTGTCTTCGAATGGACCAATCACAGGGCGTTAACCTTGTGACGTCAAGGCAGCATGGTGAACAAACAGCGGCTAATTCGATTCTTTTTATCCCGCAATGACATTTTATAAAACAAGATTGCCATTAAAGAGAAACATTTTAATACACAAAACAAAAATTTACGATAAAAATTTGTGTGTTCGTATGGTTTTTACGCGTAAAGCACACGCTGAGATATTTTAGTTTATTTTTGTTTCCAAATAGCAAAATTAGAGTCCAAGCTCTCAGTAGTTGTACAGCTAAGTTCTGTCCGGCTTCATGTTTTTGTTTTGTTTCTTGGCACTAACGATAGCTATTACTAGTTTATCAGACAAATCAGCAGTATCAATGACCGCTGATACGTTACCCAGGGTCCACTCACAAGTACTGTTAGAGAAGTGGTTCAGCCGGTCTGGGTCTGCTCTGTGTGGTTTTTGGGCTAAGATTTAGTATACGATTTATTATTTTCCATGTTTCTTTGGGCCTTTTGAAGAAAGGGCTTAAGACATAAAAGATCATTTTAACGTGGTTTCTTTCCAGTCATCAGGTGCATTCGCCGGTATCAAAAATACCATAATACTCTTTGTTTGTCCAGCCAAAATTTTGCATAAACATTTTTTATATTTTCTCTTTGGGCTTACAATGGTCTCAAGAGAAACTGGGAATAATGCTTATGCAAAATTTTGGCTGGAAAAACAAAGGGTATTATGGTATTTTTGATATGGGTTAATTGGTTTTGTAGTTTATTTTACGTAGCTTGCCTCGTTTCTGCTGCAGGTCCTGCATGAGAGGATCAGATAACCAAGGGGCTGGTGGGTGGGCGTGTCACCTTGCCTTGTCTTTAAGTCCATAGATTGCCTTTTTTATCATTTACATGAAAAATAGAATTCTGTGAAAAAGTAATACTTAATTTCAAAAATTAAAACAGTTTTTTGCGATTCCTGTTACGCTTTTTGAGTTTTGAGACTCTCAAATAAAACAGTTTTGGGACAGCTGTCGTTTTTGACCGAGTATTTTAAAATTCATTTATGAAGTCCTGACGTGATGACGTAGAAGAAGGCACTTGTGTAGCTTCTGGTTGTATATTAACACCAACAACACAACAATTTCATTCGCTTACGATCTAAAACACGTCGAAAAACAGAGAACTACGATTTACTGCTGCTACGTCACAGGTACCAGTTCCCTGCTCCTATGTCAGATATTAATTTCCAAACTTCTTTTGATTAAAAAGCATACTAAGGTGCGGAATTTTTCTTTGGTTATAAATTCGAATTCTAAGTTCATAATTACAATAGTTTTCATCTTAAAGATTAAAAAAAATTACGGTTTAGAGACTAATGGTGCGTCTCTTTCAATACTTTCTTTTATAAAAGAGTTAAGTGCGTCGACCATATCATCTGGAGGGAGAGTCGAGGCCATAAACAACATGTAGGGGGAAAGAGACAACGTCCTGTTCAGCTCAGTTTGTAAGGTATCAGTCTATCGTGCGGGAACCTTGGGTTTGATTCCCTTCCAACTCTCAGGGTCTTGAAATAATTGAGGAGAAAGTTCTGCCTTTGCTCTAACATCTGCAAACAGTTACACTTTCGCGTCTTCTCGGATAAGGATGTTAAATCGTAGACCCTCGGAGACTTCTGTGTTTATGTGGGTATGTCTTTCATGTGAAAAGTCTCCGTCCACCTTTGATCATGAGTGGTAAAGATGGTGTCCCTAATCAGTAGGCCTTTGGTTGGCTAAAGTATATTGACACCTAAATAAAGTTGTTATATTATTGTTGTTGTTATTGTTATTGTTATTGTTATTGTTATTGTTATTGTTATTGTTATTGTTATTGTTATTGTTATTGTTATTGTT
>JAOBAY020063245.1:0-12619 GCA_025331085.2 Zoanthus sociatus
ATCGCGATTTTATCGCGAACAAAATGCGAGCAGATCGCGACCAAGGTGCGATCAAACTGCGAGCAGATCGCGATCACGACAAGCCATGTGATCGCGATTTGAACGCGAGCACATGTACACGTGTTTCTGAGCGGCACTGTACTTGTATCCATCTCTCAGAAGCACATCCTAGACTTCCACAAGAAAAGTCTCAATCACTGGCAGGCCAATTTTGAAGAGTTTACATACTGATTAAATTGTAAAATAATACAGCTCATATATTATTACAAGAATACAACAATAGATGTTTTGAAAAGCCAAATCAAAAACTTGGGCTTCAGTATTTATCATCTAATCCAAACGCCTTGAAAAAAAGGCCTTGAGGCTGCTCCCCTTGTGACATTATTTTTTTGGTGTCTGGAACGGTTGATGAAACACTCACATTCGTTTTTGATATAGTACGTCAAGAGTACTTTCCAGCAAGTCCCTAGCAGAAAAATCAAGATATTGCACAGGTAGAAAGAGATAAAAGATGCTTACTGTAGTTTTTAGGCAATTGGTGGAATCGAAAAGCTGAATATCATTGGATTGGAAAATGAACCCAAGATACTTTAGGGGATTGCTTATCGATTTGAAAAGAAGCAAAGGTCTAAAGATTGCTGCAATTGCAGCACGTTCTCCGACTTACCGACTAGGCTAACCAGACAGTGTTGAAGCCTTTTGTTCAAAAACCTGTATTATTATACAGGGCTCGAAATTGCGACCAATACTGGACATCATAAATTTTTATGGTACATGATACAGCATAAATTTTTCCTTTTGCAACTAATACTTCAACATCGGTCGCAATTTTGCGACCAATCTTCACCACTTAGAGATAATAAAGTAAAGAAATTATCTGCCAGAAGTCGCTACCTTACCACTACTTTTCAACTTTGCGACTAAGATTTTGCAACCAGTAGCACAAATGCGACCATGAAATTTTCTTAATTTTGAGCCCTGTTATAGTATGTACTTGTTAACTCCTAGGGTTCTATTCTTGCACCTTCCAACTATTCAATTGAAAGCCCCTGCTATTTGAAACTTTTCGCCTGAATTCCCCTCTTTCCTATTTTTTTTTAAAAAGTAGATAAAATTCTCAAAATATAAATACTTTCTTGCTAACAAAACTGTAAGTAAAACTGAACATAAACCATATGTAAAATTTCTTTGCATCCAAAAATAGAAATGAACAAATAGTTAACTGTTTTTATTCCTATACTGTTTTCAGGTTTGCATGGAGAAGGTGGCAAGCAGAGCTTATGACTAAGGAGGAGACTCGTCGCATGAATCATGATGCTTTGGCTTTTTGGGCAACAAATCTGATGAGCCGGGTAATTTCCAATCTATACAGATATGAACTATGTTAAAAAACAAACTATACAATTGTTACAATTCTTTTGATACGCTTTTATGCATTTGAAAAAGGCAGTATTACAACAGTAGTTGTCTAAGGCAATATTCTGTACATAAGAGCTTTACTCAGTATTTTTTTTTGAGCTTGACTCAACAGTATGTTAATGAGCTTGGCTCAGTAAGTATACAAGCTTGGCTCAGTGTGTGTACTAGTTTGATTCAGTATGTATTTGAGTGTAACTAAAATGTGTATACAAGCTTGGCTCAGTGTTCGTACTAGCTTGGGTCCTGCAGATAGGCCAGATAATCTATGCTGGACCCTTGTGTAATAACATACACTTTTTTTCATCAAAATAGAAAAAAAGTTACAAAAAGAAAATATGAGAGAAGGAAAATTATGGGATTTTTGGGAAAAAAGGATAAAAAAGGAACTGTTAGTAATCCATTTAATTGTCAATATTTTTTAGTATTTCAAAGAGGAAAGACCGTGACTTCTTTTAGAATGATTTCTTGTTCTCATTACATTTCAAGCTACAGATTGGCTGTTTCAGATTATATTGGCCCAGATCTGGAAGAGATAAGTTATGAATTTTGAGTTGTGAATGTTTAAGTTAAAAGTTATCAGCACTGGCAGAAAGTTCGTTACGAGAGTGTATTTTTTTTTTGATTTAAGTAAAAGGCCTTGTATCGCTGATGGTGCATTATTTTTGTAAACATACGTTAGACTAACGGCTTTCTCAAACATATCATCTGAATTGGTAGAAAATTAGTAGCTAAAAGTTAAAACAGGGGAATACTGTACATTACGCAATTCTTGCAAAGTAGATAAGTCACAACGCACATTTTTCTTGAGGGTTATCAAATTGTAGATGATTTTGATGCCCTTCCTCAGGCAACCACGCCATATGAAGACAGGGAAGGTTTAGGGAGCTCAATTTGTAAATGGGATTGACTCCATATGCGTACTCATAGTTTTATAGTGATGATTTGAAACAGTAAATACAGTGGCTGTGGTTACACTAATAGGTAATTTCCCACAGATATCTGGCTTGGGTCAGGTTTGGGTTGGGTTGGGGATGAGTTTAAATCTAACCAAACACTGCCAGTCACACATGTGTAAACTAGCTTTGCCAGTGAATGCACGAGCCTGGCTCAGTGTGTATAAGAGCTTGGGTAATGTACATGAGCTTGGCTCAGTGTGTATAAGAGCACACGTGAATATATTATACAAAGTACAACTGTAATCAACGTTACATTTGGCGGGCAACTTTCTACGTTACTGAGTTCTGCTGTGATTGAACTTTGGTTCAATAACTATCATCGGTTGTTCTTTCTTATATTATATGGAGATTCCCGATGGTCAACCTTCCTCAGTTACATTTGCAATACAAGTTCTGACCACAGATAATATTTTAAAATTTCAGTTAAGACAATGCTTTTTAAGTCACGTGGTAAATTCTTGATAATTATTATTACTAACCCACTATTGCGTATTTACATGTAGTTCAATAAATTGGTTATAGACCATTTCACAGTTCCTGAAAGGTAACCAAGCTTCTAAATGAAACTGAGGCTTAGGGTGACCTGACATAGTTAGAGAAGTGGAAATAATAGACACTTCTTTCTTATGCTAATTATTTCCGCTTTCCTAACTGTGTGAGGTCACCCTAAGCTTCAGTTTCATGTAGAAACTTGGTTACCTTTCAGGAACTGTGAAATGGTCTATTTTACATGTTATATCATAATTGTAATTTCTACTAACCAGGCATTGCGTCAGTGGTTTGTAGCCTATCTTGGAAGGAATGAAGAAAAAGAAAAACAAGACATTGCTATTAAGCATGCAAACAAGAAATTGTTTGTCAAAGCTTGGTTTGGCTTAAGAAATTATCACGCTGTGAGAAAAATACGAAAGTTACAGAAAGGTAAGTATTTTGCCGTTATGCACAAAAGTTAGAACACTGTATTTGGGTTTGGATCGAGCCGCTTAATGATGCATCCCCAAAATCATAGTGAAATACTAATGTTGTTAGCATTTTTTAAAGTTTTGTTTAAGACACAAGCTAAGTTAAATACCTTCAGCTCCAAACTCTTGATTATTACATATAATATTTTTGTTTTTGTTATTGATTTAATTGAATTCTAATCACTGTGGAAGCTAACAAGATGAAATAGAAGTTGTGAATGTGCTCGGATTGAACAATTAGGCGATTAGAACAAATAGATGTTTTAAGTTTATAAAGATTACAATTTAACCATTAAGGTTTGCAAAATATTTTTTAAAATTACTTCAGATACTTACTATACAAAGTAAATGTATAATTAACCTCTTAAATCTAATCATGGGATTCGATTTGTGTTAACTTTGAAGTAATTTTTGAACGAGTTTCTTTTGTATAACAAGTTAAATTTCAAAAATGTCAAATCACGCTTGCATGGGTTTTGAAACAAAGTGTCACACGTCGTAAGAGACGTTTACTAGTCTCGTTTCCGACATCGACTTTCACCATATCTTATTCAAGATTCAGTCATACTTGAAGACACCCGACTCCTAGTTTCAATTTTACAACTCCAACTTGAAATCTTTTTGAAACCCCTGGCTTGTCTTTTATTTGCGGGAAGAAAACGAAGACATAGTTAAGTTGGCACCGTTTCACTGCAAGCTATTCTAAGATACTTACCGTTTAAAGGTCTTAAAGCAATATCTTAGAAAAGAAAGACAGAACGCTTTAAATAAATCTAAAAAAATCTTAAAAGTATGATGAAAATGCTAATGATCATGGAAACAAATTTACTGGCCTTACCTGCGTGATAAAAATTAATTTGAAGAAATTAATAAAGATCGTTTTAAAGCAACTATTCTGCGTAAAAAGTATAAATTTCTAAATTAAGGGAGAAACAACTTAAGCATGGGCCAAAACGAGCTAGGATTTGAAGCAAAACAACATAAGTGGTGCGAAATGACCTAGGGCAAAACAACCATGGGGCGAAATCACTGGCAACCCATTTTATTTTATTCACCAGAGAACTAAACTCTTGAGAACCAAACAGATATTACAATTTTAAAAACGTTTATGGTCCAAAGTGTATAGAATTCACTTAATATATTTATTTGACAAAAGAATAAAGTTACTTGACAAGTTTATAACAGGGTTGAAGAATAATATGTTAACTTGCAACAGAGGCTATAGTGTATATTATGTGATTTTAAGGAATACACACGATAAGTGAACTGCTAACATGCTTAAATTTTTCTAATTTCAAAACTCTTGTTGTTTCAATATTTGATTTTCATATTTGAAGGAAGGTTGAACAAAATTAGGTGATTCTTTCATTTAAAAACCTTATTTAGTATAAAGTTATCATTATTAAGTCATATATCATTTGTCATTTTCGCCATGTATTCACGAGTATTCCTCTACGCATCTGCCTTATCAGTGCAATTCAACCATCTGTCCATCTGTACATTGAATGCTGGTCATCCAAACTGCTGTATCTCGAAACAACTATAGCCCTATGATCATGGTTAAAAACTGAAACGGTGTTACTTAAGGAACAGTTATAGATATTAAGTTATACACCATTGAAAAATAGAAATAGACACTGGTGTTTCAGATGTTAGTCCTTTGTCGTAGTGAAGTCCTGCGTGTCATACCTATTTCTACTTTTTAACGTTATACAGCCTTCTGTGAAATCGTTTTATCTAAACATACATATAGTACTTCCCATTTATTGATTTTGACTTCTGTTCATCATTCCATGATTCTATTTTATAACCTAGCAACTTTTAACTACATTTCTGTCCACTCATTCCTCATGTATGCATGCATCCTTATTTTTTATGTTTGCTTAGCCATACAAGTATTATCTGTACTGCCCGAATAGGAATAATGACTGAAACTGTTTTGACAGTTATTAATACCATACATTTCTTGTGAAAGGTACTGCAGATAGAATTTACTACAAAGGTCTGTGCAGAAAGGCCTTAAAAACGTGGAGAAGAAGGTTATGGAGACAGCTTCAACTAACTGAATTTGAGGATTTGATCCAACACAAAGGAAATTTAGCTAGAACAAGAAGAGTCTTTGTACATTGGATGTTTTGTATCCTTTGATAAAAAAACGAGTTCAAAACTTTAACTTAGTGATTCTAACGGTTAGTTCACCTGTTGTTGATCAAAATTCTCTGTAAATATTTATTTTGTCTATATGCTGCACAGCTGGTACAGTTGGTAGAACATTTGCCCTCCTACCGCAAGGTTCTGGTTTTGAAACCAACTTCAACATTTCCATGATCTGTATCGCCAAAGATATGAGTATCATCTGTTCCCTGCTTGGTGCTAACCTGTGATGGATTATTACAGGGGAGATCATATACTCTCATCTGCTTATTACTACAGCGGGGTAATTGCTGATTCTCTGGGTCACTAGATTTGTAAGAGGTTTAGTTATAATGTCTTTGACTTAAGGTGACCATAAAGAAAATGTTTTATTACCTTAAGCGATACAAGATTTACATTTACGACGAGAAAAGGCTGCCAAAATAGCCAATGCAATTCATCATTACCAAAACCATGTCTTGGTAAGTGTTTTGGTATTACGTTGTTTTTGGTAATCAAGAAATCATTTTATAAAGAAATTTTTCATTTGTATACAATGCTAAGCTAGATAAATATTTCCATATTTAGGTTTTTTATCAACAGAAAGCAAAAAAGAAAAATAAACAACAACCGTGCATCATTTTGGTTTTGTCAAATCTCAAACAGTATCAGACAATGGAGATGAGCACCGCCCCATGGCTCACTAAGCTCATTTTTAATCCTTTCCATTTTGTTGTTGTACTCTTGTTATATGTAACAACATTTGCCCCCTTCAGATATCTGTTAACAAACCCTTGCCTCCTTCAGATAACTGACAACAAAGCCTTGCCCCCTTCAGATGATTGACAACAAACCCTTGTGCCCTTCAGATGACTGACAACAAACCCTTGCCCCCTTCAGATGATTGACAAGAAATCCTTACCCCCTTCAGATGATTGACACCAAATTCCTACCCTATCAGATGATTGACAACAAACCGTTGTGCCCTAAAGATGATTGACAACAAAATCTTGCCCACTTACAAGATGACTGACGACAAACTCATGCCCTCTTCAGATGACTGACAACAATATCTTGCCATCTTCATGTGACTGACGAGAATTTCTTGCCCCCTTCAGATAACTGACAACTTTTCAATACTCCAAGTCAGATTGAGATCAACAGATCACGGTCATAACCCACAATTCCTAAAATACGAGGTCAAGAATCTTGAACAAAATTTTAACCATCTTAAGCAAATGCACTCTCCTGATTATTTGCATCTTAAGCGTTGTTAATTGGTGTATAATTAACATACTTATCATAATGTTAATTAACCTACAAGATTTGTTTACTGTCCAAAATTCAAGTGCGTGGTTGATCAAAATCACTTATGTGATTTTGCAATAATTATAGACAACGTTACAACTATTGTGTATTTTAGTAAAGCATGATTAAGAGTGAAAGTCACTTTGACTTCTCAAACTCATTAATAATTCATCACATTAAATAAAAGGAATAATAACCTTTGCCATCACTTGGATATATGTGATCGTAATTAGCATATATTATTATGATTTTATCTCTTCGTTTACTCCTTAGACTTAGTTTCGATAGAGAAGATATATTAAACACTCGAGACGGTGTTTCATCACATTTCCAAACACATTGAGTTTCATCAAAAATATTCTACTGCGTGTGTATTGGTGTCTCTTGTGTTTGTTGTCTCTCGTTTTTTGATATATTATTTAATCAATAGCTGTTTCATTAAATAAAAGTAGGATAATACGAGTAATTCTATGGACCACATTGTGTGTTTCTGTTTTAGAAGTAAACTTTCCAATTATTAAAAATGCAAGTTTGCACCCACTTATAACGCAGACATGTGTATCTTGCCGTTTCTGTAATATTTAGATATTTGAAGTTCTTTATTTATGTACAGCTTTTTTTTGTGTTTTCTACTATTCTGTTACAACGAAAATCTTATTTGTTCAAACTTTCACTTCAAGTTCATGAGCTTATGTATCATTACATTCTGAGAAGGCTTAGGGGTTGTTTCATATTGTCTTTTGTTTACCAATAAGCACACATGTTGGCCTTACAATGAAGTCAGAATTGTAAATACTACACTCTGCTTTGACTTGCGCTGTATTAACATTTCTTTTTCATTGTGTGACCAGAGTGTGTGTGTCTATTAGTAAGCAGGACACTCACATCAGTCGCTAATTATTGAATAGACATAGTGAGAGGTGGGAGATAAAAATAACAACTGCTATGCCGGCTTGAAAACTCTATTAATCTTAGAATATTTCAGTGTTAACAAACTTGGTACTTAAATTTTTCTCACAGAAAGTATGTTTTGGTGCATTCCGTCTACAAGCTATCCAGAGACGACTAAAGGAAATGAGGAAAGCTTTGGCAGAAGAGCTACGTGTACGAATTGTAAGTTGTGGAGTGATTATCTTAGAAGCTGGAATGATGTGGGTGTTTCTTTGACTTGCCGTACCTAATTTCTCTGTTAAAACATCTACTGGTTTCATTTCTGAGATTTCTTAGAAATTTTGTGAAAAGATTTCATAGTTAATCACGGGTAATATTTATGTGAATTGAAATTCAGTTTGAGAGCTTTGTAACCTTGTTTATTGGTTTGAGCCCAAGTTTTGCCCACTTTTGAATCATATAATACTAGCGTGGTCAACAGTTTATAGTCAAAACATTACAAGATAGCTTTTTGTGTCATCTTCTTCAACTTGATTTCTAACGTTTAACATGTTTTCACATGAAAGACAATCGTAGAATGAAACTTAATAGATTATTAAGTTTCATTCTATAATGAAATTAGTGTTCATCAATATTTGGTTTTTGATGATTTCCAGGGTTGACAGTACTTTGTACCTTAAATTTAAGAATTGAATGTATATATTTTGAAAGGTAAAGCTTTGCACGTCTCAAACTACACCATTTTTTTCTAGCTAAGCAGAATGACGTATCGACACACTTAATCATCATTATTAGTAACAATTTATTGTTCATTTCATTCTTATTATTGATGTTATTATTAGCAACTTCGTCGTGCCTGGACCGTGTGGATGAAACGTTGTGAACAGTCGGAGGAGCTGAAATTGTTTTCTCTGACAAGGAAAGCAAGAACATACTACAGGTGCAGACATTTTTTCATTGTTCTTACTTTTGTACTGAAAATTTCCAACCCCATAGGTAGCATGTGTGTTTATAGAAAATACTTCCACGAAATGAAAAGAGGTTTTGTTGGTAGCAGGGCCTAGGACCATATCTCCAGCTACGGGAGTATTTGACTCTGCAGGTCGGGGCTCTAAGCTGATGCAGATTAGCTCCAAGTAGACGCTGGTATTCATATAATTTTACTGCCCCCATAAGGATGGTTGAATCTGGGATCTGGGCAGGGGATGGAACTCTGGACCTTATGTATGAAGGACAAGGATACTGCCGACTCTGCTAAACTTGTCACTGTTGCCCCCTAACCTTTCTCACTTGGAGTTGAGCCTGTGAGCTGAGATTTAGATGATCTCAGTCTGATGCTTCCCTCACTAATCCCTGTCTTTACACCAATGTCTGAACAATCTCCCAAATACAGTTGCCTTATTTAGTTATCAACTGAAAGCTAAATAAGATTATTATGGTTTTAATAATTCTCGTGATATACTTGGTAGGTTGTTTTCACTCATTTGATTTATCACAATAGTGCTACATCTGTAATTGCTTGGTAACCCAAAACCAAAATGAGGTGTCTTTGTTCTACTAAACAGGAAAAAAATTCTGGGAAAAGCTGTGAAAAACTGGTTGCATTACCGCCAGTGGAGAAGAGAACGAAGGATACAGTATGCTCGAGCTGATTTACATTTTAGGATTGTGGTGCTTCCCAGGTTGGTAAAAATTCATGATTATCATTGTAGGAAGCGCAAAAAGCTGATGTAGTAACAATTAGTTCGTCGTCAAAGCAACTATTGCCTTACTTGTAGAGATATCCATAAAATCTGATAAATCTAGATGTCCATAAAAGATGTCCATAATTGATTAAATCTTGTTCCGTGGGATATACTTGTACAAAGCAAATCCCATTAGGCACTTGATATGATGTCGTGCTCTTTATCTTGCTGCAACAAACACATCAGTTAAAGTAAAAACTGTGTTGTTACAATCCCAATATAAGAAACTTAAAGTAGCTGAACATAGATATTTTCACTGAAGCTTTAATCACATCAGGCATCAAACCCTTAACAAGAATCCTTCTAAGCTAACTTCTTTTCCTAGTGGTCAGTGGAACTGACGCTTACAGTAGTTATCTTTGGCTAGTGTAGTGCTAGGTGGATGAGAGTCTTTGACTGCCCTTGAAAGGGACACTAATCCAACACGGTTAGCTCCCAGCAGACTTTGATACTCACTTACTGACCTTACAGAGCTTTATCAGAAAAGATCACAATTTTTCAAGCCTTGACAGAGCTGGGGATTTTATGGTTGGAAAGCATTCTACCAAATGCTGCGCCACCTAGTAATAGTCGTAAAACAATGTTTTATGCTGCAACTCTTGCAAATCGTTCTGGAAGTACGAGTTTACTTTATGTACAGTTTTTCAAAATAGTTTGATCACATTTTATTGTAAAAAACAAAACTACCATCCAAAGTCTTAAAATCTGACTTATTGAATTTTGTGACTTTCTTTACAGATTTAGGGGAAATCGGATTCATTCATTGGAAGGTGTTAATCTGACAAATGAAACAAGAAATATGAATAAAAAATCAGCTATAGAAGTTCATGAAAAAACGTTTGTCAAATATTCTTCGAATTAATACTATTAATACCACTGGTAACAAGGAACCATGCTTTCAGATGCGAAATTTTCTAAAACTTGCTGTTCAGCAATTACTAATTAAGGAAGCAACCTTTTAGTGGAAACTCCATTCAGTCTGTTGTTTTTTTAGGTTATTCTGAGATGCTAGCATTTAGCTTTTATACGATTTTGCAGTAAAGGTACTAAATCGTGAACTGTCTTCTGCCTGCTTTACTGTATGTAAAAGCAATAGCAAAACTATCATTATTGTCTTAAGGAGTTTAAATTTGTTAATGGTTTGTAAACAGTAAAACTCAAGTCAGTATGTTGCCTAAGTAAATTTTAAAGCTAGATTAAATGTTAAAAAAACCCCAAAAAGTAACAGGTAGATTTGGAATTGAAAAACAAGGTCTCGGCTTCAATCTACCTGTCGCTATAATGTAATCATACATAGAATTCATTAAAGGCTTTAAATGATCGATTTTGGTACATGTAGCTTAGTCGTGCCACTGGAAACATCAACTACATTTAGGCTCTAATATTATTCAATGTATTTTTAAGCTTGTTTTCTTCATTAAATCCAGATACTTTCAAAGAATGCGCATTTTTGTGGAATGGAAGCAAATGAAGAGGGAAAACTCTGAAGCATCGGAAAAGTTTAGAAGGTGAAATATATTTTCATACTTGAAAACAAGAATATGACATCTTAAGTGATTTACAACTGATAGTACAAATTGAACACTTAACGTTAAGCAATATAAAATGATTCTTTCATGTTTTTTTTTTTTTATTTCAGGGAAGTACTTCTTGCTAAAACGTTCTACAAATGGTGGAGCTCCTATCAGTTACTGATGGATATACGAATGTTAGAAAGGATGGTCAGTATTGATTTGTATTTAAAGCTTCTGTTCAGTTTAAGCAGTGTTTTAGTTAATGGAGTACATCTCCGTCATTTTGCAACTTGACCCCATAAACATACAGTATATATCACTGAAAAGCTTATTAAATTCTCATATTTGCTGTTTAAAAAAAAGAGAACGTTTTGTGTTTTCTTTGTGTTTTCTTTTGTAAGTTGCAAGCCAAACGTCTTGGGTTTTATGGCACCAGTTTTTATTATATTTTTATTTTTGACACTAATCGAAGTCCAAAACTGTGTCGGCGTTTTTTGAAATGCGGTTTTGTTTGTATTTTACAACCAAAAAACCGAAATTGAACTTCTTTAAACAAAAGGGGCAGAGTCATGTTGTTATAACTTGAAAAGTCTGTAAAATCTTAAAAAACACTGACACGGTTATGAACTTCAGTTATTTAGGTGTAAAATTTCCAAATTTCAAGTTGATCGGCAACTTTTGTAATAGTCTTGTGAAGTGTCTTCCAGTGAGTCGGACTGTCACTATCTGTCATGACCTATCACCATCTGATTGGATCAATTTGGTTCTCCCTTGACTTCCATTTCCATCTGTCACTATTGTTACTTAGAGTATTTGACTCAGATTGGCAGTATTGGACAACCCTCTTACATCTGGAATAAATCTTTATTTTGTAATGCAGCTGCAAATAACCAATCTTTCTCATTTTCAAAGGCAATTCTTCATCACGACAAAGTGCTGTGTCGACAGTTTATCAACTTGTGGAAGTTTAGAACTCGTGAAAAGCAAAGGCAACAACTACAGGAGGTTTGTTCAAATCATTATAGTTTTCACCTTTAGTAACAAATTATATAAACTTGAGATGCAAGGTTACTGCAAAGAAACAAATCAAAATGTTACTGCACATCAGAAACTATTTTTATGTCATATTCATGCTTGTTTCTCTAATTTGTACCAAAGGTTGCAGGACCTTGGTATTCACTCTTCACTATTCACTTGTTTCGATTTTGAGACTGGTTTTATAGACTAGATATCAAAGCACTTTTGTGTTATGTCAGGGACTGGTCAGAATGTAACTACTACCTCTCGGCGGAGGGTAAATGCAAATTAACCACAAAAATTTATACCCTCTTGCAGACCACCAAAATATGTTTCAAGCTCCCTACTGGTAATCACAAAAATCTTCATACATCCCGCCCAAAGAGCTTACTTTCAAAGTAGCTGGACATTATATTTTAAGCAATGATGATCTCCAAGCCAGTCTGCCACATCTTGTTCTACAGAAATATTATTAATATCTCTGTCTGTTTCATCCTCGATATCTGCACTCCATTTTCATCATCATCATTATCATCTTCTTCTTCTCCTCCTCCTCCTCCTCCTCCTCCTCTTCCTCCTCCTCCTCCTCCTCCTCCACCTTCTTTTTCTTCTTCTTCTTCTTCTTCTTCTTCTTCTTCTTCTTCTTCTTCTTCTTCTTCTTCTTCTTCTTCTTC
>JAOBAY020063256.1:0-12619 GCA_025331085.2 Zoanthus sociatus
TTTTCAGCCTCAGCCTGAGCTTGTTCTTAAATTGTTCTTAATTTTCGGCCAATCTGAGCCTCATTGTTCTTATAAAAAAGTGTGTGTACACTTTGCTGTTTCATGCCTTTATATGCTCAGCTCCTTAACAAACAAACTAATTTTTTGACTTTTTTCCAGTATAAATACTGATTTGTTTAATCCAAGAACAAAAATAATGTAGATGAATGATTCCTTTAATATTGAGCAAATCAAAAAGTATTAAATTTTTGTTATCCGGTGGGAATAATTGCATAAAAGTAAGTACTCTAATATCAACACTCGGTCTTCTTCTTTACAATAAGCCGTTCTTTTAATATCTTGTCCAAAATAAAACTGTTTCAGTTATTTTCGTGTGATTCGGCATAGTTTAGCAATATTTTGAGAAACAAAAACACTTGTTATATATTGTACAGAAGATAAACATGAACATGTTTCGTTATATATAATCAGTCTTAATCGACAATTATCGCATCCTTGTTGAGAGAGCAAAATTACTGAGAGGAAGGGAAACATTTTCCTGAAGAAAGAAGCATAGCTAAGATCAAAGTCTTTGCAAAGAATAACGATACAATGTCCAATAAGGGCTAGAGAAAAACTTGCTTATGCCCACAATGATCTTTGTAAAAACATTGAAGACTTTGCACTTTAGACTATTCTATCGGGATTATAAGTACGTTCAGCTGTATAAACAACACAAGTATTTCTTAGCCAGAATCTAGCTTTTATTAGAACTCAAATAGTTGCATTTGTACAGACAAAAAAAGGGAAAAATGAATTAGTTTTTGTTTTCTAAAAAGAACAAGATAGTAAAGATATAAATAAAGTTTTTCGCAGTGACAGTATATCACTGAAATTTAGAAGTTATTAGTAATTTAGTTTCGTTTTTATTCTCTCTGAATTTTATTTTCGTAGATTTTGTTAATTCTATTATTATTGATGGATAAATTTGATTCAAATAACTTATTTTTTTTACCGCAAAACTAAAAGAGTTTGACAATTATTGGGCGGTTTTGACTGGGTAAAATCTTCCACTTGCTATTTTTGAGCGACTGAGTGATGTTAAGTATTAAAACCAGGCAGCTGGTTAATATGGATATAAGTACTTTTACGTTGATTTGCATTGATAAGACTGGGCTCTTCACTATATTTCTTCAATGTTTTTACTGAAGCGATTGCTTGACTGTGTTTTTGCATTTCTAACGTGACTTGTATGTTGCTGACGATTGATGCATGACGATTCACGGTTTATAAAGTGATAGAGGCATTTGTTTTAAAGAATATGAAACAATTATATAGAAACAAAGAAATTTAAAAAAAATTAAACTATACCGAAGCTGAAATTTTGAGAGAAAATTACTTTAATTTATTGGTCTGTATACAAATAAAGTTTTATGATTAAAAATAGCAGATATAGTACTGACTGTCCGTTCATAATCGCAAGATTTACCAATCAAATACAATTTGAGATTGACTTTAAGCCAAAGTGGTGAGAAACTGAAGATCATTCCAGTCTTTGAGACGAAACTCTCCGGTTAATTCTTAAACAGAGAAATATGTTACATTAATTGCTAGGCATCTGTTGCGGCTATAAATTCTATTTCAGATGTACAAAAGTTTTATCTGGCGACAGCTAGTCAAAGTGCAACAAACTCACGCCAAGGCTTGTGCCATTTTTCAAGTAGTTATCAATTTGATATTTTTGAAGCTATGTATTGTAATCACTTCATACAAGTTACCCGATTGTTCAGTCTGTATTAATATAATAAAGATCAATTTAGTTTGGCGTTTACAGTTTTTAAACGAAAAAGCAAATTTTCTCTCTGAAAGATGTATTGAGGTCTTTCTCGCAAATATTTGAACTGAGCTCAGAAGATTGCATGAACAGGAAAGAATTAAAGTTGATTAGAATTGCACGGCCCTTACATCTGGAATTTTATATTGTAAATCGAAATTATCACCAATTTCCTGTCAGGCAATAAAATTATTAGTCAGAGGAAATATTGAACAAACTTCGTAAAAAAAAACAAAAAAGAACTAGCCGCAACAATAAAAACAAAAACATGTTTTTGTCTGACTGATCTCATCAGAGAACGTACTCCGGCAGATTTTAACTTTATTTTAATGATAATTTTATTAAGTCATGTTATGATTGCTAAACCTAAAACATTTTTGCAAATAATATAAGGATATAGCCATATTGATTACTGGAAAACAAAGTTTACAATAGATATACGGAATTCATTTTAAAACTAGCAATAGTTTACTTGATGCTCGTTTGCTAAAGCCTGTGTAATAGAAAAAAAAAAAAAGAAAAAAAATGAAAATGTTAAAATAATTCAGAATGCAAAGTTTTGTTTAGTAAGGAAGAAAACATTCAAGTATAAAGATGAAAAGAATGCATTAGTTTCACAATGACACTTTGTTGAAGGTTCGAGGGTAGTTTCGGGTTTCCTTATGGTTAAATAAACAAATACCTCAATACAGTCTCGGTGGGGTGAACAACAGGCACCGTATGAATGGTAAATTGATGAGTAGAATTGATGAGTGGAGCATAATTTTTTTTACGCAAATAGTAAACCGGCAAGGAAGCCTTCCAAAATGTGATATTGATATTTCCTCGCTATTTAATGAATACTGTGTGAATAGAGCCACTGTTTTCAGCGGCTCTGTTTGCAGAGTATGTCACAATTGACAATGTTCGCTTAAAAAGGCATATCCATTTTGGAGCTTGATCGAATTCGCAGGTTTGTCTTGGTGGGTAAATGAATTGTTATTGTTGTGAGAAACCCGCTGGGTAAGTTTGTGTCCAGCACCAAATGAACCCTACAAGAAGCAACAGCTTGCGAGTTCTGTCGGTTATAAACTTGTTCAAAAGTGAAAAGTTTGTTCAGGTGATCCTCCGTGTCACTCCATTGACTGATGTAAATTCAATTTTAAAAGTATAGCTATAATTGTTTCTATAATTGCTTCAATAGAATCCAGATGAAGGCATTTAGTATCGGCACGAAGAAGGTCTTACAACTTGATTGGCAAAATTAAAAAACTAAAAACGAAAAAAAGTTTCAGTAGCTTGCTTTATAAAAAAAAAAAGCCAGAAAACCCCCAAACAAAAATGCAACCAGATTGATTAAGGAAATTTCCCGTTTGCATTTCTCGCAAACTAATCCCTTATGAAACAAATTCAATTTACCACGAGAGATAATTATGAATACGCCTTCCTTCGGTGAATGCTAAAAGTAATCAATACATTTTGATTGATTTAACGATTTCCTGTATGAACGGCAATCGTTCCTAACACAAACGTTGAATACGAGGAAATGGCATTTTAATGTAAGATGTTTTTATTCCTTTTTACTTTTTTAATCTAAAATAGTTCGTGTTGTAAAATAGCACATTCTTCACAACGGTATAAAGATTTATACATTCGGCGAGATACACACTTTTCTCTATAAGAATCGTACTTTTTTCCCCGAGTCTTGCAATTCTTAGAATTTTGACATTTTGAGCCTTAATAATTCAATATATAGTTTCAAATAAGGTCCTCATTTTGCATTGCGGGGGAAAGTATGTTCTGCAGGCGAAGCCGAACGAAAGAGAAATAATTTAGTATTTTTAGACACTTTTGATCGATGAAAATACATTTAAGGTTTCCATAGAAACTATCTCTAAAGAAAGGGTGTAGTATCATAGTCATGAAAACAAAAAATGTAAAATAATTTTTCAGTTGTACGGGTCGAGTGATTGAGTCTCAGTATGATTGTGAAACAATTCTTAAAATTTCCGAAATCTGAGCCTCTTGATTCTTATAAACTAAATTCTTCTTAAAACATGTGTATATTATGACAGTGTCATTAACCTTTGTTGCCATAATAACATAAAATACGAGCTTTTAAGTTTAAATGTAAGAGATGATACGAGCTTGTGCTAATAGCACTAAGAAGCTAGTCTAGTAAAGTGCCACGTTTTGTCGACCTTTTTAGAGTTAATATTTGAAACAATTTGGATCAAAAGAAAAAAACGAAGCTGAGACCAGCTTGTTACTTCCTTCTCTTTGCCTTCGATTCTGGGTCAGAGTTGTCTTGACGCAGTACTTTCAATCGCCGTGTCCTTGGAAACGCTGTTTCTGAAAGCAAGAATCTCTGTTACTATTTCTATAAAAAAATTATTTAAAAACGATACATCGACAAATTCTTGAAAACGGCAGGACCACAAAAAATGAATCAGGCATAACAGTACTGTCGAAGCAAGACAACTTTTTTTTACAGTATTTATACTTTATCCTGTAAATAATTATAAATAAATAGAAAATACCGGCTGATTTCCTTTGTCTATTTGCGTTGGTTATTTATTTTTTTATAAAAAAAAAAGCTTTTAAAAGTTGTCAATTGGAAGGTAAAATGCTTGGTTTAATAAACTCTCGGTTGAATTGACTAAAATATTTGGTTATAACTGCATTAAGTGTAGGAAGCTAACGTTTCAATTATTAACGTTAGAGCAGTTGTTCTACGCCAGCTTTTTACAACGGACCTACGGCCATGGTCTGACATTTCGGTCGAACATCTTAACCTATGGGTGATTATCATTTCATCTCATCATCGATCATCTTCGCCCCTCGGGGGGAAATAAGGCGACGCACGGGGTCTCTCCACCTTGGCCTGTCCCTCATAACTTCCTCCTCGCAGCGGAGAGAGAGAGAGGAATGAGAAAAATAACACGCTATAAATTTGATTGAAGATGAAGCTAGTTTTTTTGAATAAGGAGTTACCAAATCTACAAGAATTAAAATAGTGGTCTACGAAAAACTACAACTAACAGCCAGAGCAAAGTTTGTTTTTGTACTGATTTGTTTATCACATATTTTTAAATTCAAACCATTAATGTGCAACAAGAAGTCCGAACTTTTAGTACAAATTTCAAAATGTGTAATGTTTTTATAAGTATATCCTGGAATTTAATAGCAATGCAAGAAAAATATGAGCTAGGAAACTTTACTCCAAGTCTGAGTGAACATTGATGTTACTGACTCTAGTGCTAACGTATTCATTTAAAGACTGGAAATAAGTAGTTTGTTTACATATACAATATATACCCACGCGCTGGCTACGCAATGAACGAAAAATCTGAATAATGAACGAGGCGAAAGCCAAGTTCATTATGAAAAAATTCGAGTTCCTTGTGTTGCCAGCAAATGGGTGTATATGTAAACAAACCACGAACTGAAGGTCTTTAACCCTTTTAATAAGCAACCTGACTGAGTTCACTGCATTGCAAAGCGCGATACATGACTTTAAGAACTTGAAACAAGAGTTGAGTATGAACCAACAAAAATTTTTGAATTAAATAAAGACATAACTAAAATGGCATATTAAGTTCAAATAGAATAGAATAGAAATCACAAAAAGTTGTTCATGAAGAAAGGGGAACTTATCCTTATAACACTACAGCAATCGGAGATAATTGCATGAAGCTTTAGATATTGTGCATAACACTATTGCATAAACTCGCAGAGCACAGTCTATAGGGTCGCCTGTACCTCTTCTAAAAACCGTATCACGCATAAGTAATTAGCTTTTCACGCTTCAGGAATAATTTAAAAAGCAGTTTTACATTCTCAGAAAAAAACAAGCAATAACGTTTTACGTAAAAATGCAAAAGGTAAATCATGTTTCACACAACATTTTCTGTTTACGTTTCGCATATTTGAAACACACTTATAGAATAATTGCAAATACTATTCCTTAAAATCCTCCATTTTGACACATCGAAATTGATAACTGTATGTGTGACACAAAGACTCTTGACAGACTAGATTCTAGGGTCTCAGCCTGGTTCACTGGTGTGGTTAGTTCTCAGTCCTCCATCCATAAGCGCGTCAAATGACAGGCTTTACATCTAAATGAAAAATTATTCGTGCAAAAGTCGTTGGTTCACAAATAACGTCTAAGTAAATCCATATTTCTGGGATCACAAAAGAATAAAAACCAGTTTCCTGAGAATAAAAAAATGTATTCACGGATAAGATAAAGCTTTCTTCACGCTTCAAGCAAAAGCAAAAAAGTCTATTCACGCGTGACGATAAATATATAGTGGACCGTCAGTGTAAAATATCTTTTTCTCACTGATCATATAGGAAAGGACGCTGAAGCTTTATGTAAAACTCTCAGTAATGCTTAATTTAAAAGGCAGTGTGAAATAATTATCTGTTTCTCACACTTGATCCTATTAGGTGTGGTTCAAGAACAGAAGAGCAAAATGCCGGCAGCAAAGCAAAGCCGTGGAAAGCAAGCAACAGCAGCAAATCTCTGAAAAGAAGCCGACCCAACTGCCAGCAAAAGATCAGCCCACCCCTGTAAAAAAATCAACTTCTCCCCCGGTCTCGCAATATCCACCACAACTCTCAAGCGGGAACCCAAGCTGTCTAATGTGGAACGGCCCAGGTCCCTCTCGTCAGAATCAAACTAGCTACCAGCCTTCTGTTATAACAAACAGTTCGGGACCAGTCTTTATGCCAGCTCCACCCCCACCCCCACCGTACCACCGAAACACTGCTGATTGCGCCTATATTTCGTCACCTTACATGCACATGAACACTGCCGCCACAGTGTCGCAATCACTCATGTAAAACGGGGCTAAAAACGAATGTACGTAAATTATCTCCGAGTATAATCTGGTGGGTGATGTAAGCTAAAATAATATATATATATATAATTCAAACACACGAAGAGAGCCCCGCTTAAATATATTGAAATCCTATAAATACAATTTCTTTTAAAAATTTACCATGAATTTAAACAATTTCTCAAGCTAGAAGGAATTTTTTATTGTTCGCTCTATATATTTTAACTTAGGATTAATTTAACTCTCGTTCAGTTGAATTTTACGTGGTGAAATTTTTGTATTAAGCATTTTATAGTACTGATCAGATTCACACGGAAAGGTAGATTAATCCAATTACGCAATAAAGAAGTCGTTATTTGTCATTAGACGTTTGAAACGTTACCGTGTTGTTTATTTTAAACTAAGGAGTCTTTTCCAAGGGCAATGTAGACTGGTGAAGAGATCCTTCGTAGTGTGATATTCCCTCTCTGCACGAGGACATCCTTCCTTTCCTCGAGAAGGTAGAAAATTCATTTATATCTTAGCAGAAATAACCCTCCTAGCAGAGAAAAATATCCCCCCTTAACACAATGAGGGAAAACAGAATAGAAATACCCTTTCCAGTAATATTTGGGCCCTTCCAGCATTGATGAATTAAGGAGTCGGCCAAGAACAACAATAGCAATAGGGTAGGATTCCGATTCTGGGAGAAATACCTTTTTCCTGGAAACGTAAAAATACCCCTTTGACATAATTATAGACAGCAGGAATGATGAAAGACTTCCTCCATTAATAAGGATAACAAGGTAACAATATCTTACCCTCCTAGTAAGATTATCCCTTTCTAGAAAAATGGAAGACACCCCCTTAAATATAACGTTGTAGAGATACCCCCTCCACTTAGTAGTACCTCCTCTAGACTAAGAGATGAAATACCTTGACTTCAAGAGGGATAGCATGGTAGCAATATCCTTCTTAGTAGGAATATCCTCTTTCAGGAAAGATAAAAGCATCTTCTTGACAATAGGAGGGATACCAGGTAATTCTATATTTGGCTGATAGATTTGTACAAATTCTATATAACGTGCACTTTCCTTACATTATAGTTTTTTTTAAACAAAAACATTCCTGGTAATTGTCGATCATTCGTCACTTTCATTAGAGTGTTAAAAGAACTTACAGTATAGTATTTGAGAAAACAGTGTTTAGAAGTCATTTAAGAAATGTTCTCAAACGTAAAAATAATGCAACTAAAATATCTTCCATAGCTGCTACAGCTTTTTTGTTCAAGACAAAAATACAACGCAATAATGCTGACATAAGTTCCACATACGAAAAATTAATGTTTAATATGTTGCCAGAATAAGCTTTCACTTAATGTATTGGACGTGGTTGACGCAGTTGGTAAGATCTCTGCTTTCCAATTACAAAATCCCCAGTTCGATCCCGGCAGTTTGCTGAGATTCGAATATTTGTGTGACCTTCTTTTCCACCTAAGCTAAAACAGCTTTTCATCCTTCCAGGGTAGGTAAATGAGTACTAGCGTTTGCTGGGAGCTAACCTGCGATGGATTAGTGTCCCGTTCAGGGGGAGTCGAAGGCTCTCATATGTTTAACACTACAAAAACCGGAGATAAGCGCCGGCCGGCTCCATGGGCCACTAGGCTCGTAAACGGATTTAGCATAATGTATTTCCCTTTTGACCAAGTATAATAGGAAGAGTAAGCTGGGCTTTTTTTCTTGAAATGTACTCTAAACGTTTTTTTAAGAGTAAGTCAAAAGGCTGCAGAAGCATCTGTACGAAAGTCAGTTTGATTATTTATTGTTCTTATATTACGTTTACAATTGCAATTACGATTTACTTGAACTGAGGAGTTGCAAATGCCTTGGCTTGTTGAACGAATAAAGTACAAAGACCAATATCAAAAACACAAAGGGTTAAATTTGGCAGTTCATTCATGTTGAGGAGTAAAAACTCTGGTGTTCCTTCTTTTGGCAAGTTTGCCGGTCTCCCTGCAGCTTTAACACAGAGGGTAATGGTCTTCCTTGGTTGTGACATTGTGTTTAGTCGCCACCGAGTACAATCAGAGAAGATCCGTGAAGGTTACATAGCACGGTGTTTCGATGGGGCTATAACAAGTCAGTTTGTCATTGACAAAAACGTGTAAAAACTAACTCCTAGTAGCTGATAAACAATTTGCGATTTAAGAAAAGTAGGCAGTCTTGGAAAAGGAAGCGCGCGGGGACGCTAAACGATAAGATTTTTTTACTTGGAATTATAACGAAGCTTAATCTGCAATAGGTTTTACATACGTTTTACATTGTAAAAGAGGATTTAATGGAACCGAAACCAATTGTAGAATTGCACACAATTTAGGCATCCTGCTGATGAACAGTAACTATTTTGCTTTTTTTTTCAGCGACGTTATAGCTATGTCTGTTCAGATATCTATTTAATTACATTGCGTACAGGAAAATCATATATAAACTTTCATGCAAATTAACTAACAATTATTACTATAACATGGCGACCATGTTATCGTCTTTTTTCTCATCCAGCTGCCTACATTCGTTAAATACAAAGCAAAATACTTGGCGGTACTTGGTAGTCACGTATATATTGGTCATCTGAAATGGACAGCGGATATCCTGTCGCTTTAGTATTATCATTTGAGGTATTTAGTACGTGACCATGTACATCACTCTTTATAGACTAAAATGTCATATAAATATTTTATCTGGTTTCTAATTGATTGACATCAAAATGATTCCATAAATACTTTATCTTTTCAAAAATAAAAGAGAGGGAAATAATTTGCATTGTCCCGGATATAATGAACGAATGATAAAAACGGCTCAAACTGTTTAAGTCTTGCTTGGAATAGTTTCTAGTTCTTTCGTTTTTTTTTTACTGGAACTGAATGGCTCAATTAATAGTAACTCACAAGATATGTCAAACATTTTTGTACGTGATAGCTTTTAAATGTTTTCTTTCGTTTTGCTAAGTATATAAATAAACACCTTGTTACAATATTACGATAAATATGAGGAAAGTGCGAACCATTGATTCCTACCTCAGTTCGTATAATACCGACTTTGCAACAAATTTATTCAGTTCTTCATCAATTACCAGTTCATTTATACTGCATTTTCTTAACAACAATTGATCAATACTAATTAAAACTCTGTACATTAATTGCCAAAATTAAGATATTCCTGATTACTCGACGGCGTATAGTGGCAATATATCATCATGAAACTAAATCAAAATTTTCTGAAAGTCCTCCCTTGTTTCTCGAAGCAACTGATAGTAATTTTAGCATTAACTAAAATAGTATTAAAGATAATGATAACAATGATAGTAAACAGAAAAAGATTAGCAAACCAGGAATTCAATACTTTATTATCTCAGTTGCACAAATGCATAACATAGTTGTCAGTGACGAACCTAAGTTCATATACACCAAATTTTTTAAATTTTTCGATAACTGATTTAATTCTAATTATAGATAACCTTAGAAAAAGTAGATTTGTTACAAAATGCCAAGAGGAACCAAGAGGCGAGGCAGTGGCAAGGCGGAAGCTCGTAGGTTCGTATGTGACGGTGTCCCCGGTACGAGACCAGGGACAAATAATCGTGGAGAAAAGATGAACCATGGAACTCTCTTGAAGATTTAAGTCTAAGATCTCAGAGGCGTAGCCAGCTTTAGGCAATTAAGCACCTGCTTAACATGAATTTCTGTAATTAATCTTTTTGGTAGCCGAAAGGCGAATCATACAATATTCAGGATTTAATGGAGTCGAAACCAATTGTAGAATTGCACTTAATTTGGATATCCTGCTGACGAACAGTAACTTTTTTGCTATATTTTTTCAGCAGCATTATAGCTATGTCTGTTCAGATATCTATCGCTATATTAACGTTTCATTTTGAATATTAAGATATTGACTTTCAATCTTATAAATGAAAAGTTTAAGAATTAGTCGAAAACGTTCATTTTATATTTTTATCTATTGTAATATTTAAGCCTTTATAATACATATATTTAAGAATTAACAATTCATAACTTTCCACAATGAAGAGCAATCAGCTTTTCATCTGTATTAAGCAAAGAATTCGATTGTTGGCTGCTAGGAATAAAACAAAAAATCTAGTAAGACGACTTAATTTCACGTTGGACATTGAAAAAACTTGATGTACCCCTTACACTCTATTTTTTTATAACTGAGCCTTTTTTTATAAGAACATGAGGCTGAAAATCGCCAAAAATTTATTAAGAACATGTTAACAACATCCTAAGGCTGAGAAAAGGTGAAGAACATTTGATGATAACCTATTGCAAATAATCCATACAGTGTTATTGAAAAATTTGTTTTTCGGTGGGTTTCGATCATGACTAAAGTTTGCAGATAACAATTTTACATCACATGTTTTTCATTATCAAATTGCAGTTCTTACACTTTTATCTCTTGAGATAAACTGGCAAGAAAGTCGGTACTGTTTTATCAAAAGAGTACAAAGTACATGTACAAATCAACGTAAACACAAATGTACCACATGCGGTACATGTATTATTTATATATTGTCTAAAATCAATAAAGATATGTTAAAAACATGTTTAAGAACATTTGAGGCTGATATACCAAAAATATTCAGTTAAGAACGTTCAGCCTTTTATAAAAAAAGAGTGCATGTTGTACAATTTGAGCTTAAAGGGAAAAAAATGTCTGCCTACGCCCCTGGATCTGCTCATTACGCAGCAAAATAAGAATGCAAAAATCAAACTAAACCAGCCAAAATACCATAGAGAACTATAAACTCGCTATCGTATAGATAGATAGTCACGTTTTAAAAACATTTACGCGAATCGTTGCCGTTGGTGTTGATTATCAGTGAGATATATTCGAATAAACAAGATCACTGGAACTCAACTCAGGTCTATTCCAAGGTCCAAAGTTTGTATCTGCTCTCAAATTTTTGTCAAGCAGCAAAAAAGAATGCAATAATCAAAATAAAAGCCAAAATACTACAGAGAACTGCAACTACTGACTCGTATAGAGAAAGAATCTTATGAGCTATGTTTTAGAATCGAATCATTTTAATGAGTGTAAAGAGTAATATTTATTGTTTTGGTATACACTATACACGTCTGCTATAAGCTTTCGAACCTAACCGGAAAACACACAAGTGGCCATATTCCAAATTTTGATTCGCTGCAAATAAGAAGCCTTTGGCGATCTTGAGATGAATGGGTTTACTCGTGACACTCTGATCCATAAAAAAAGCACTGTCCAAAGAGACGTAAAATAAACAAGTTGTTTGTTAATGGTTGTTCTCATTCAGTAGGAATAAAAAGCAATCCTCTGCGCAGAGATTGCAACAAATTTTTGAACTCTGCAGATGCTTGAAAACACGAGAGCTCCGCCTTTCCGATAGCAAATGCTTGCGTACACGTTTCAGTGTGAAGTGCCGAGAGGTTAACCAACGTAACATGCACTACAGCACGAATTTGCTCGAAAAAGATTATTATTAAGCAACGTTCTTTAAAACTAGATAAGAAAATACTCAGCAAAATAACTGAACGACTCGCCGCACGTACGTGTGACTAAATGTTGAGGAGTATGGTTAGGTTTCTACTTCTACTGTAGAAGAATGTCTGTTATTCATACAATCTCTTACCCACGTTCATTTTACCCAGAGGCGAAGTGAGCTTGGGTACCAAGCTGTCGCTTTAAACATTCTGCTAGCATTTTTGATTCAATTTATGATAGTACACGCTTAGCTTTTTTTATAAGAACCAGTAAATTTTGCCGAGGCTCAATTGTTCTTAATTTTTTGGCTGTTTCAGCCTCAATTTGTTTTTAATTTGTTCTTATTTCTGTAAGCGGTTTGAAATGATAAGAAGTCAAAACAAAAAAACGAGGCCGGCATTGAAAAACAATGTTGATCGTTTGTATTTTGAGGAGATTTCTGTACATTTATCTAAGACGATTAACGAGTA
>JAOBAY020063267.1:0-12618 GCA_025331085.2 Zoanthus sociatus
GATGTGTCTCCTCTCCTTTGTATACAGGACTGCTAAAACATTCGGCAAATCCAAAACAGTCTCCTTATTTTCTTCCTCCTCTTTATTAACAATAAAAATTGCTGCGATAACGGCTGTAAGAGCAGCCTTTTCGTCGGCCGCCATATTTGTTACGTAATGTTTACTCGTGCCAGGACCGCGCATCTGGATGAGCGTTTTTTTATGCAAACAATCCGATGCATTCCTAACATTCCGTTCTGGCCATTCTCATTCCAGAATTGTGAATAAAAAAACGTGCCCTTGGATTGCATACACATAACATTAACAGGAAAATCGATTTAGAAATTTAATATAAAATCTACTTAGTTTCTTACCTGGGCTCTTCTTGCTAAAACTCAGATCCAAAGCTGTTTCATACACACTTTTCATTATTCCTCTTTGGTTCAGATAATTAACAGTTTTTACCACGAGCTCTTCTGGCTGATTTTTTAGACACAAATAAAGCATATTATCAACCAACTGACTGTTTTTGTAGTCTTTTTTACACTATTTAAGGAAGACTCAACAGTACAATTGGTGAGAGGTAGATACTGTAATCAAAAGAATATATTATACCATGCAATCAGGAATAAGTTATAATACAACTACAACTTCTGATTGTTGAAAGCCCATGAAAGCATCAGTACTTTCCGTGAAAATTAATTCTACCATGTGTAATTTGTTTTCTGATAAATTTTTTATAACAACATCTGCTTCTTCAACTTCTTAATTTGTTTTTGAGGTAATTGTTTTGCACCTTGGCATGCAAATCTGTTATACTTTCATTCTAGTTTATTTGTTATGGGACAAAAGAAACAAAATGAATTTTAACCCTCGGGTCATCACAGGTTGTTAAAGTCAAGAGACAGCTCACAGGACACAACCCCAGGGTCAGACCCAAGGGCTATGGGTTGAGCCCCAGGGACAACGTTAAGTTTCTTTCAGACACCACAGTAAAAAAATTGTCTTGTTACCTGGCCCGACATGATAACTTGCTTCAGAAGCAAGGTATCTGGACTGCTATCTGCAGTTCCAGTGGAAAGCCGTGGAATGTAGTTCAGAAGTGAGAATGCACTTGTCGTTTCTCCTCTTGCAGCAAAAGTCATCATCAGTGACTTTAGATCTACAGTTAATAAAACATATTAAGGTTATGGTACAGTACTATACACCTTGTGGTCTTTACACATCTTACTTATATCTCCATTGTTTTACATCACACATCCTTTTTATGTAAATAATTCTCTAAATAATGGGATAAATCGGTTTTTGAAATTGAAATTTTGTAAGCGAGGATTTACACAGAATAGTTTTCCTTTGCAGCGTTTCAACTAACTGGCATTATAATTTCTGTGAAATTCTTTTTACAATTTAACATTTAGTTCAATTTGAATTTCAAAATGGTGTCAGGAATTTTTGATAGCAAACAACATTAACTTTTAAAAGCTGATTCAAGAAACTTGTATATTTCGAAGACGGAAATGACTTTGTTGAAAAACACTAAATTTAATTTTCAAATTTTAATTTTCAAATTGATGATCCCACAGTAACTTCTATTTAATACCTTTAAAACTTCATAATCTTTTATATTTGGATTTAACTTGAGTGAAAGAAATCCTAAATTTTGTTTTTTTTTAAAGTTAATTTAAAACTCAGAAATTTTCTGAGTCCATAATAGGATTTAAGAGTCAATACTCCGCTCACTGGGTTACAAGGAATCTTAGAAGAGAATATTAGTTATGTTCTTGTAGAACTGCAATCTCTGTGTCTTACAATCCTCAACACATTACAACTTAAAGATATTCATTGCTCTACCTTCCATTGTCTGATCAGTTCTGACAATAACTCGATAACCTTCAAGTTTGGGTTGACTTCAATGAAATATAATTCAAATTCTGTTTCCTTTTCAAAGTTTTCCTAGCATGTTACAAAACAATCATAAACAGACATAAAATTCAACATCTTCTACTAAGTAATGCTTTGACATTCAAATAATCATTCTTTTTCTTGATTGTTAACCAAGGTATTGCATTGCCTGTCTGACCCCAGGAGTGGTAAACTAAAGACATTAAACGATGATGATGATGATGATGATGATGACGATGATGATGATGACAACGATGATGACGATACTGGTATGGAATTGCCTGTCTGACCCAGGAGTGGGTAGCTAAAGATATTAAACAAAGATGATAACGATAATGATGGTACTCAGAGTTGCCTAGTTTTTTTTTTAGGTTTTTGAATGCTTTGGTCTTTCTGGAACTGGCAACAAACTGAAATTATTTTGAAGTTGTTCAATTATTGTCCTTTTGGTCAAAACTGTACAATAAAAGTGTTAAATAAAACAAAAAAATTATTTGTACTTGGACAATTGATATAGACAATTAATATCAAGCTTATACAAAGATAGATATTCCTTTTCTTAAAGTTTTCAAGTCATTAAAATAAATTTTATTTTATCACTAATAAACACATTACCAGCTTGAACAATCTTCAGAATGGCAGGTTTTTCCAAAATCTGAAACGAAATATCTTAAGTTTAAAACAAGACATAGAACTTATTCAGAAATGGCAGCGATTTTTATATTTTTTTGTCTATATTCATATTAGCCCTACTAGTCTCGTTTTAAAAAACATATTATTTTGAAATTTTAGCTCAAGAATGACGCTAGCAGGGCTAATTTAAATAAAGACAAAAAAATATTAAAAGTGAAACCATTTGTTAATAAGATCTATTATCTAAAAATAATATTCTGGAAGAAGGAAAGTATTTAGGTGCCCCACATTTATATCTTAAACTTACTCATAAATTTTAACTTGTAAATGAAGGTTATGCATAAATAGCTGATGTTATTGGATTAGCTAGATGCACGGCTCCCTGTACAGCAAAAAAAACAAAAAAACAAAATGCATTGCATTTTTTCATTAAGTAAGGGAGAGAACTAAATATGCATTTACTAATGGCAACCCATAGAGCTTTATAGATACTCACTAGCCAAGCTATTTAGCCCTACAAAGACATCAAATTGACATGAATCTACCCTTGCGTGCTTCACTGCAATTGACTGTGCCTTTTGAAACAGAATCATTTCTAGGTTCAGCCTCCATGTTATTCAAAAGTCTGCCAAATAACATCAAACTTGAGACTAATGCTTTTAAGTTTTTGAAAGTTTTTGAAATTAAGGCCAAGCTCAGATCAGACTGATTTCAAATTACATATTATTTATTTTCAAGTTTCAAGAAAAAGCCATTTAAGTGTATTTAAAATAATTGTTTTTGTTGAAAACAGTCTGGACAGTTTGACTCCTTTGTGCTAAAAACACAGACAAAATATACAAGCACATGAGATGCAAAGCTTGTACATTTTCTGATCAAAAGAATTTAGAAGTCAATAACTAAATTAAAATCTTGCCGTTTTACATTCAAATACAGTATTTTTCATTTTACTGTTCTAGAAAGTATTACATCAATGTTTAATAATTTTGACCTAAATTAGGGGAAAACTAAAGAGCTTGAATCAAAATCTGATCATATATACTAATTAATAGATTATAGGTGATTAATAAAAGTAATTTTGTGTTAAATCCAAATAATTTATATGTTTTTTTTCATAGGAAACACAGTGTTGCAAAAGGACCCCTATTTTGGCAGGCTGGGAGTCCCAAGGACCCTTGATATTCAAAGCTAGTGAGAACTTGTTATCACCATGAACCCTTTAGCATTTTTATGGTGAATTGGTCCTGTATCCTATGTCCACCACATTCTGCTGTATTTTATCTTCCTTATCTTTGTCGAGGACTTTCCAATTTCTCTGAATATGGAGAGCAAGATGAACAACAAAATTGACCATTAATTGCTAAATAAACTACTTAAATACCGTACATAATCGACTTTCACTTCTTTTAAACAGCAAGTTTAGGTACTGATGCTTATCAATGTGTTTGTAATAAGATAATATTCACTATTAATTTTTTTGATTACCTGAGGAATTAGTTCATGATGACCATATTTTGAAAGGGTGTCCAGTAAAGCATTGTATACAGAGTGGTTAGGATACAGCCTGTTGTCTTGCATTTCTTCAATTAACTGAAAAAAAAAAGACAAGTGTGGGAAAGGTTTGTGCATTTTGTAAGATCTCTACTTCTGACCACAAGGTTCACAGTTCATCCCAGGCTCAGCCGAGATTTGAATACTTGTGTGACCTCTCTCTGGTCTGAGCTAACTAAGCTTTCAACCCTATCGGAATTATTGTAGTAAATGATTACCAGCATTTGATGGGAGCTAACAGGTCTGTGATGAATTAGTGCAGGCTTCAAGGGCCACTTGACTCATAAAGTATTTAGATTATAATAAAGTAAATTTAAGGGGATAAAAAACTTTGAATTTCCTTGGATAAGATACTAATCCATTACAAGATACATTAGCTCCTAGTAAAAATTGGTAGTTGTTTACCAACTTTGGTGGTAAAAAAGTTTAATACACAAATATTCTAATTTTGGCAGACCCGTGGTTTTAGCCTGGGTCCTTCATACTGCAAAGCAATCTGAAACTTACCAACTCTTTTCAAAAACAGGGCTCGACACTAACTTTTTAACTTAGTAGTCTAATGGCTAGTGTCGACTTTGATGCTTTTCGCCAAACATTTTCTTTTACTAACCATTCGTTGAAATTCTGAGATGTCTTCCTTGATAAAGACAGAAACATATTTTATGGACATAAAAAAATCTATTAGCCAAAACTGAATTTCTACTAGTCTGTGGCTATTTGGCTACCATTAGTGTCCAGCCCTGAAAAAGGTTGCAAATCTTAAAACAGAGATTTTTGTATCCTACATACAACCATATCCAGGACAGTCCTGTAAAACTGAGATGGCTAGGAGAATTTAGACTTTTCACAGGTAATCATACATTACAATCATATTAAATAAAAATTAGAAACTTCACAAACAACATAATTATATTAATTTTCTAAACATACTTACTTTATTTATGGTATCCATGTCACCTTTCTCAGCATACAGGCAGAGTAAGGATATGTAACTCTCAAGGCCTGGCTCAAGACCATTTTGCCTATATTTTACAACAACAATTTATATTTGAAATCATACCAAAGTCATGTATAATTCATACTCCATAAACAATCTTCGAAACTGATACAGTACCTCATTAGATCAAACACTCCTTTGGCACTTTCAATGTCACTGAAACAAAAAAATCAATCTTATCAAACCTTATTGACCTCAAATTCTGGTCATGTCTTTTGACAGGATATAGATCAAGTTGTAATATTTTGTTAAATTACCATAATAATTTATAACAGTTTCTCAAAAATTAATTTTTCTTAAAAGCCAAAATTTCTACAAAATTTAAGAAAGCTGCCAATATCTTTTAAGGTTGAAAAGTCAGAGATGTTGATCTATTGCCATATGAGTAAATTTATTAAATTTCATGGTACCGTATTATCTAGAAAATAGCAAATTACACTATTTTACAAATATACAGTTCTTTTTTAGAATTTTTTTTTTACTAACACATGATCATGAAATGCCAGAGACCCTGGAAAAAGTTAGAAATTATTTTACTAACCTTGAAAGGAGTGAGAGCTTTAATTAACATGTTTGGCAGAAAAGTACAGTAATTCATGGCAAGTTCATTCAGAGCTTTGAAGATAGACAGCAGAAAAGTTACCAACTTTGTTAGTAAGATATTACTCACTGGGCCCTCAAAATATTTATAAAAAAACCCCTACTGTATCTAGATGGTACCATTATCTCTTATGTGCTTTTATTGTTAATAATATTAACCATATACTGTTCTCACCCTGCTTTACCATAAGCTGTGATGAGAGCTGCATAAACTGCTTCTGTTATTGGCATCTCTGAAGACTTCATAAACTCCAATACCTTGCTACAAAATATTAAATATTGTTTTTTATAGCAACAATTATTTAATAAATAAATAATAAAATACAAAGGAATAGGGGCCCTGCCAGGAGTAAATTTCGGCAAGCAACATGGCCTAAAAACTGCGACAGAAAAGCCCTGAAAAAAAAAATGCTCAAAAATACTGACACTGACGTGATAAAGAATACCAGAGACAGTGAATTTTTAGTTCTCTAAAATTTAGACAACATTCTTTCTTTATGATCGTATGATTAAATTTTCTCTGCATTTGTCACCATCAGAGTATACCACGAATGGAGCAGAGTCTTGGGAGAGGTATGCTTGTCATGCATCGGCATTGGTATCATCGTCCCCCTTTTAAATTCACTTTCAAACTACTGTAGTAAACAAAAACCTCTGCAATCCCATCAAATTTTTCACATATCTTATTGCAATTTATTACCCATAATTCCTGATTTGCTAATGCCATAATAAAACAAACAAAATTTCGACAAGAGACAGGTGAATGTAGCAAAAACACGACACTACTATTTTTAAAGGATGACAAGCAACACTGCTTCCCCCTCGCAGGGCCCCACTGCCATAATCATCACTGACATCATCATCATGACAGCTATAGTCACCATCATTATTGCTATCATCATCATCATCATCATCATCAACACAGCTATCATCATCATCATTATTACTGCTATCAACATCACAGCTACCATCACCATTATAGCTATCATCATCATCACAGCTATCATCATCATTACTGCTACCATCACCATTATAGCTATCATCATCATCACAGCTATCATCATCATTACTGCCATCATCAATCATCATAACTACCATTATCTTCATCACTGCCATCATCATCATCACTGCCATCATCATCATCATCACTGCCATCATCATCATCACTGCCATCATCAACACTGCCATCATCATCACTGCCATCATCACACTATGCGGCTGCATGGATTTATAAGCTAATAATAAAGCACTGATAAAGAAAATTATTCTGCTCTTAACGATTCCAGTGTATAAAATAAATGATCAAACAGTAATAATAAGATTGTAAATACACTTAATTCAAGCTTTAAAAGGATTTGATTTTCCTGTGATACTGGCACATTACCCTTACCAACAGTATAACCATAGTATATAGTTCGAAGGCTGTTAGGTCTATCAAGTGTAAGCATGATCAACAATTATTGTGACAATTAAATGCGGAGCATAATGCCATTATCAGTAAACAAAGAAATAAAATTTAAAGTTTTTTACTTACAAAGCTCCAGCAATATCACCACCTTGACCAAATGCCTGCACTAACAATATCATTGTTGTCTGTAGGGGAAATATAATATTTTTATAACATAAAGTAATCATTTCTTTATGTACAAATTAAGGAACCCTTTCCCTACCATGGGTGCCATATGGCACCTGGAATTTTTCGGTCCTTTTCCTGCCACGGATGCCATATGGTGCCTCACACATCGTTTTTTATATAAGGAAAAATTTTCCTTATCTGGAGTACACTAATGCTATTATGGGGGGGTTAAATAATTGCCCAATAGTTTGGCATCACATGGAGATGAAGAAAGCGATCAATTGTTGAATTTTCATGGAAGCTTTTGGTGTGTGTTTTAGTTGTTTACGTGTTAGTCAAACAGAATGGTGCACGCAAATTATAGTGACAGTGAGAAGAATATTTCTCAGATGAAATGGATGAATCTGTAGTTGATGGCAGGATTTTGGATCCAGAAGATTTGGAGGAATTACAAGACCTCCTGCAACTCGAAAATGCAGCCTTTTTTGATGAGATATTGGGCAGCAGTGACAAAGAAGACAACAATGACTTCGAAGGGTTTAACTTTGGAGATGTTGAATGGAAAAGCATTTTACCTCGTGGAGAAAACTACAACTTCACAGCCAGGCCTACAGGTCCGACTTGTGAATTTGAAAATAATCCTTCGCAATTAGAATGTTTCGAGTTGTTCTTTTGTGAGAAAGTATTCCAAGCTCTCACAGCAGAATTCAAAGTTACCAAAGCCAGAAAAGCCCCATTGCGAGCTGGTGCTGCACCTGATGAGGAACACTCGCAAATTGTTGGATTGGACTTCCCTTGCAGAAAGAAAAGAAAGAAAGAGTCGCACTTATCACAGCCTCGAAGTACAGAGGCAGTGCAGCTCAACGAGGTCGGACCGAAAGCATATATAGGTGCATCTGGCTGCCGCTATACGGACCATGCGTAACCTCGGAGCACAGCGTCTAGGAAGGAGGAAAACCGGAGTACCCGGAGAAAAACCCCTCGGAGTCAGATAGAGATGAACAAATCTCAGCCCACATGCGGACCCCGGGAGTCGATCCCGGGTCGTAGAGGTGGGAAGTGCGAGTGATGACCACTATGCTAACCTGACTCCCCAGGCCGTGCCATAGCCAGGGGACGTATTCAGAATCGCTGTGCAGTAACTACTCCTCAGTGTCTATACTCAATTTCAAATGTAACACTTTTACACATCTTTTACAATTTGGGTTAAAGGTAAATAAATGTAGCTTAGAGCTGCTAGAACTACTTCTCATGTCAGTTCATAAATGAACATACAGTGTAGCAAGGGAGCAGTTGCCCCCACCATGAAAATTAAACATTTATTTAATTTAAAATTGGCTTTGAGTTAGCGTATAGACCCTATTCATAAATGGCGGCTATTTTGATATTCTTTTGTCTACATCCAAATTAGCCCTACTAGCCTCGTTTTGAGTAATGAGTTCTTTTGAAAGTTTAACTCAAGAATGAGGTTCGTAGGGCTAATTTGAATGAAGACAAAGAATATTAAAATTGCTGCCATTTATGAATAAGCTCTATAGACTAGCCTAATATAAATTAGCTTTTGAAACTTGGTAATCAGATACCGAAACCTGAACTTTACCTCAGTGGTTCATTCAAGCTGATCTCTGTTCAAACTAACGAAGGCTTTCAATGCATCATTTTTTAAGCCATCCATACAACAGGGCTTCTGACGGGGTGCACGGGTGCGGGACCACACAATTTAGTCAAACCCACACAATAATGTACAATTCACAAAATCCCACACATCAGTGAAACATTTATGCAAAAAGAAGATTGATCAATTAATCAATTGACAACTGTTTTTTTCAAATAAATACTACTTTGAAAAACATCTTACCCTGTTAGGCTCAACATTATTCTGCTGCATTTGGTCAAGGATATCAAGCGGTTTGAAGTCAAACTGGTTTTGTATATACACAGATAACAAGGCATTGTAAAGCATTTCATCTGGTTTGATTCCTGAAATTTTTAAAAAGAATGGTAAATAATTACAAAAACCAAAACAAATTCAAAAAGTTAAAACTTTAACCCAGCAAGATGAAGCCACATCAACCCAACTGTACACAGTTACAGCCAAACCTATACATTAATAGTATTAGGTCTGATTTGAGAAACACGTACCAGTTGATTGAAGCTTTTCCCATATGTAATGAGCTAACTCAATTCTTCCTTCTGGTGATTCATACTGAAGTTCAGTACCACAGTTTCTGAGCAGCTGATATGCCTGTACTTGGGTTATTTGGCTTTCTAAACAGGTAATCATTATAGGAAAGGTAAGTTCAATGTAACAATAATTTAATCTTAATTAGTTAACACATGGTTGAGATGTTTATTAATATTTAAAATTTTATTCATCATGGTAATCAATAAACAATTATTTCTTATAAAATAATTAAATACCCTATGGATACACGTGTCTACTGCTGCGAGTTGCAGGTATTTCTTAATATTAAATTCAGAATGGCATTCTTACGAGGGACTTCCAAAGGATTCCCTCATCTAAAATTGGGCTTCGTATTTTTTTTTTCATCATTATAATTTTTTGTCTTCAACTACAAAATGCCAACTCAGTCATGATTGGCTAATGTAGAATGAATTGCAATTAGCTAATTATATAGTATGCGAAGTCATAGCATGCAATGTTTGTTTTCTCAGTTTGCAGCATTGCAGGAAAGCTTGATATTTTATTTTTACTACGATTTCCTGTTATTTCAAGTGATTCCTCGCAACAATTTTCTGAAGGTTCAAATACAATTTGAAGAGTGGCCATTTTTGGGGCTTCTAATCAACAGTGTGAAACCTTCCATTTATCGGATCTGGCAACCAATGTCAATGACTTTTTGGAGTCACACAATTCTCTCTGGGGAATGAATTCTGTTCAGTGTTCGGGGAATCATTTTAAAATGCTGAAGTAAAGCTGTATTTCAATGATGGTATTTGCAATGCTCATTGCCGTCAACAGACTCTTGCACCATTATCAGTTCAAAGAAGGTGTGAACAAAATAAAAATATAATAATCAAATATTTATTGAAGCAGTTAGACACGGATTTTGTTCAGGTTGTTGTTTTAGCTAAGATTGTATCAAATATGACAGTATTTTGTTCAAAAACAAAAGCCATTTCTTTTTATTATTGAGCTGCATGAAATTGCAACAATTGCAAAACAACTTTCATTCAGTTTATGTGATCATTAAAGACAGAAACAAAATATTTAAAATGATTGCCTGCGGAACAGCAAGCTTGAGTTTTGACAAGCCTGGGTAAATTTAGACAAAATATCTTTTTCGCTATATAGCAAAATTCTTGGTTTTTCGTTAAAAGAAAAAAATAAATTAGATTTTAAAATTAATGTAGAAGCTCAAGATGACATTTTATGAGAATTCAAAATATGGAACAAGTTTGTCCTTACGTCAACGGAATCAACCGGTGCTAGATTTTGATGATCTGTGACCCATCAATGGTGGTAATTCTGCTTGTGGTTGAACAAACTCTCGTCAATCTGCACAACACGTCCAGGATCTACCAGCTGAACAACCTCATTGAGCAGTTTTGTTGAACACATTTCCTGCAAGAAATTGAAGCAGTCGACCACTGTTCTTGGATTGCCAACAAAAACAATCTCTCACAGAATTTCAAGCTCCGAGCCACACATCCACAAAACATTTGTTCCACACACACTCAGAGGCCAAAGTCGTCTGCCCCTCAGAAACTGCACAACCCCTTTGTCATTGCCGAAAATCATGGGTCCAGCTAGGAGGTCCTGGAGGTGTTGTGCAGATTGACAAGAGTTTGTTCAACCAAAAGCAGAAGTACCACTGTGGATGGGTGGCAGATCATCAAATCGCTTGTTTGTAATTTTGTAATTTTTATTGCAGTTTTAAATAAGTATTTCACTTTTTCTAATTTCTTTTTATAAATGTAGATCAAGTGGAAAGCAGTAATCAGTAAGTTGCTGTTTATGTTTTATTGTGAACAAAATGATAATAAACCACTCCTTTCAGAGTGATCTTTTGTTTGTTATTTCTGCTGGTTTTGATTTAATTATCGTTGTTGTACTTGAGTTGTAGAAGATGCCCCAAAAAACACTCTTAGCAGGTGTCTTCTACAATGTATCCCCTAACCCGAACTAAAACTCCTATGGTAATACACATAATGCACTCTGCATACAAAAATAAGTAAGCCACAGTAATGAAATTATGCCAACAATTGTTTTGACAGCAACGAAAATTTATGTGCAGGGCTTAAAATAACGCCCGGTCAACAGACAATGTCAGGTCAGAATGGTGACTTGACCGGGCAAAATGTACCACTGCTGGTCATGTTGACCGCTCTTGCATATTCCACTTTTTTTAAAACCCATAATATCTTGAATAAACTGTTGTTGAGATCATTAAATGAATATCTGAGTCATTAATATGTATTACTTATAATTTGTCACAATGCATTTGGCATCAAATGACTAATAAACTGATGTTCTACAACGCGCACAAATACCTTTAGCTGTTTACTTGATTGTCATTACCTTATAATTTTTTTTCACAATTTTGACTGGCCAAAGCGAAGATATGTCCGAACTCAAATCAGCCCTGATGTGGCCACTATATAATTTAATGGGCAGTAGTGTATAACTTTATACACTGTGGTATTACCATAATAACAACAATTAACATCAATGGTTCAAACTATGAATAGCATGTTTTTTTTTTTTATATTTATATTTGTGCTGCAACCAATGAAACAGATACGCTATATATAGGAAAATACTTTATTTTATCAACATACCTTGTTCGAGCATATGTTCAAAATGTTTCGTCAACGTTTCCTTCGAAGACACTGACCCAAGTTTACGCATTGTTCTTTCATAAGCAAAACGGCTATAAGATCTTCCACCACTTTGGGCTCTACTTCTTTGAGGTCGACGAGAAGCGTTTTCAACCGGTTTTCCAGCTGTGTCGTTTTCAAATTCTAACTCTGAATCAGGCGCGGAAACGTTGTCAGTAAACTGTCTCACTCCAATTGATCTGGGTAAAACTCCATTGAATAATACAGAATTTTCAAGCCTGACACCAATTTGCATACAACGTATTGAGGAATGTGCCGAAGCACGGAAGAGAGACGTTGAAAATATTTTTCTTGCTCCAACTCTAAGGAGAGCCGCCATATTGGATGTGCTGAACATGTGCTTTCCTGCCCATTCTCCCATTTGCTGCCTCGGTCAGAAATTTTAGAAACCAGTCCCCAAAGCTGTCCAGAAAAACACGCTGAGCCGTACACTTTTTAATGGTCAAATAAACCCAAATTTAGATTTTCTCTTTTTTGAGTCCAATATGTTTAGTAAGTATGAAACAAACATATTCTA
>JAOBAY020063278.1:0-12617 GCA_025331085.2 Zoanthus sociatus
CCCCCCCCCCCCCCCCCCCCCCCCCCCACACCAACCCCCCCCCCCCCCCCGGAAATTCTAGGATGAGAAGGGCAAACGTTTACAAAGTAGAGACGAAGGATCGTCCAAGCTGAGCTAGGCCAAGCAAGCCAGGCGCGTTGTGGCATTGGCCAGAAAAAACATATTAGATTGAACATTTTCTACTGTATTCGTCAACAATGAAAGCAATTTCAGTTTCCAGTGAAAGTTTTGAGGACATATAAACACTACAGCTTTCTGGGTTGGTTTTACACTTTTGAGGCTAATAGCAAGTTTTTTTATGACTAAAACGTATTTTACTTGTAACTTCAATTTCTGAAAAAAACTTTTGAAATCAGACTTGTATCAATTTTTTTTATAAGCGCTCAAAGTTTCAACTTCAATTTCTTGCAAGTCAGAAATGAACTTCCATTGTGGATAGTTTTGGATGGCCGATTATTGTGATACTGGCGAGTACTTACTGTTTTAGGGAGAGAACATTGAGAAGGTCAACCAAAATAGCCTGATCATTCAGGTCAACTGCTGTTTGTACCGCAGCCTGAAAACGATAAAGACAAACTTTTATGAGCTGATCAAGTGAGCTGCAATTTAAATTAAGTTACCGTTATTATCAACTTTTAAGCTGTATATTTTTTACAGTTTAAAAATACCGGGAATAACAGTGCTCCGGCTTAAAACTGAGTTTTTCAAATTAGAAAAAAGCAAAAAAGAAATATCACGAGAAAACAATTATAAAGTTTTAACTATTTGTTTAAATTTAAAAAAATCATTAATGTTTCTGATAGTTTCCGGTAGAATATTCCGGAGGCGTGGGGAGGCAGCTGCAAACGCTCTGTTACCCAGTGTCACCTTAAGAAAGAAGGACAAATAGTTATTTTCTTAAGCAGAGCTTGGTGACTCTTAAAGCCCATTACACAAGGATCAGTATTAATTGGCAAAGTAAATGGTTCCCCAACTCGTCAAACAAGAACCTATGGCACAGAAACGTTAAATTTTGCAATATTCCGCTACATATAATAACAATCTAAGTTTTGTTTAATTTTTGCGAGCGAAGCGAGTAGCCTATTCAGAACACAGTGTAACCTTCGGATGTCACTAGCAACAAACATGAGATACAGACAATCAGCGGCTCAAGTCCACACCGTATCAAGAGTCGATTCAGGGAAGTCACTACTATTTTGGTACACACATTACATGCGATCAGCCACTCAGATAAAGCACGATAAAGTGTAATACACTAAGGTATATTTCACTGGTTAATGACTCTAAGTGCGTTCACTCTAACTCTATTTTATTACTCTTCTCCCTTTACAGTAACAGTATAAATACATCAATGCCAAAAATAGAACAGTATTGTTGTCGGGAAAGTTGTCCATTCACGGTAAAAATAATACAAAATCCCAGATCTGCACAAAACTCACAACTTTATTCTCCCTTTCCATTCACACACTCTCCCCAATCCTCCCTCGTGCTCAGTCCCAACCTCTGTGTGTGTTGGGGCGTTTAAAATAAACGTCATTTCCGGAGGTACAAATATATAACAAACACTTGCCTCGACATTACTTCATCCCATCTAATAGAGCATACCCTACCCCATCCCACCAAATAGAGCATACCCTATCCCATCCCACCCAATCAGAGCATACCCTACCCCATCCCACCCAATCACAGCATACCCTACCCCATCCCACCAAATACAGCATACCCTACCCCATCCCACCCAATCAGAGCATACCTTTATCTCTCCATCTCCCCAACACCGAGCCACGGCGGACAGATTGCGCTGCCTCGACGTCATGATTGCAACAATAGAAGTATGACCTTAAAGATATAAATATCAAAATTTAACGGAAATGGTGAATATGTCTGGCAAAGTAAATATCGTTCTTGCAGCAAATATATCTAAACCTATACCTAAAAAACATTTTTAAAAAATAAACAGACTTCAGTAGCATACGAACTCGTGGCCTCCCCGATAGTGGTGCAGTACTCTTTAAACGGAGCCATGAAATCGAGGCAATAGCTATTGCTAGGTACTCTCAAGTAATTCATTTTGTCACAATTGCCATGAATATTATGTAGTGTCATCCACAAAATTACAACTTCCAAGTAAAGTTTGAAATTGAAACGTAATAGGCTTACAGATTTTAATAATGCCAACAGAAAAGTTAGCTTTCCTAATGATAACCAAATTGATATTACTGATTAGTAACATTAACATCTCATATTAGTTTTTCTAAAGCGGCTTATATATACAGTTTTGAATATATTTTTAAAAGAAAAGTAATATACACAGCATGATTATCTTTGGCAACATGTTAAAAACTGAGGACATTACTAAAACGGGGAATTAGGACTAGAGGTATAAATATGTGTCATAATTTATATAACACATGACAATGTATAAAAATATATGTTATATAAAAACGAAACGGTGGTCCTGGTTACTACATCGCTACAACGTTGTTTCGTGTAGCTTGAGCTACACTCTTCAGGCGACTGGTTTATTCTGAGAAAGTCATGCAGTTAAAAGTGATATTAAGCATAAGGCAACAACAGTTTTTGTTCTAAACTTAACAATGGGATGAACGAATTAATTGTATTGTATTATCATCAACAACAGAAAGTCAGTGTCTACACAATAAATGTTATTTCGGTGTCGGCATGACGAAACTATAATTTACTTCTACTGTTTAAAGAACTAAGTTAGGGATAGCAGATTATTAGAAATTGTTCGTGGGGACATAAATTGCATGCGTTACATTAATATGTGTTATATAACTATATAAAATATACCACACATATATAACCGAGTCCCCGTTTTCGTAACATATTTTTCCGCAAACTTACTTTTCGACAGCAATGAGATTGCTTCAGCTTCTGAAATCTGTGGCTGAGGTGGCGGGAAATTTGAATCATAGACTGGTTCTTGCACCACCGGTTTCTGACGCTTAAAATCCAAGACAGTTAAAGATGTGAAAAACGCTTCCTCAGACCAAAATAATACAAACACTTTTATTCAGCCTTTTAAAAACGACTGTAAATGTCTCACCGTAGTGAGTAGTAGTAGATGTCGCCATTAAACTACGTTACATAAAAATTATCGTGAATGCTCAGTGCCTGTGGGATGTGGCTAATCTTTTAAACATCAAGTACAGATAGCGCATGCGCAATGTAGTTAGTAGCTAACTTGCACTCACTAAAGTGGGCACCAAGACAAAGTTAGTTGCAGACATAAACGAAAAATTACCTTAAATCTATCATAAATAACTTTAAATTTCAGAAAATAACCTTAAATCTAAGTAATCTTACTGGATTTATGTAATCAAGACGTAAGCTTATGATGTAATCTTAAGAGGTAATCTTAAGACACAATCTTAAGACGTAGTTAGACGTAATCTTAAAATGTAATCGTAATCATAAGACGTAATCTTAATCCTAAGACGTAATCTTAATCCTAAGACGTAATCTTAGGTTAAGTAATAAACCTTAAATCTAAGTAATCTAAGCAAATTTTTACTTAGATTAATTTAAGTAAATCTTACTAATCTAAGTAATCTATACCGTAAATTACCTTAAATCTACCATAAGTAAAAGTAAGTCAGGGCTGGGTTGTTCAATGATTGGTTACATTTAACCTGGGTTAGGCAAACGAAAAAGCCCGGCGAAGCTATAACCACATATGGCCGGTAATGATAATTCAAAAGAGAAGATTTCGAAGACGTAAAGAACAAGATAATCAACTAAAGTACCATCAAAAGCATTTTTCTTGTCTTCATGTTGTATGTCCTAAGCTGTAAATAATTCACATCTATAGGGCTGCTTTTGGATCTAATTTTAATCGCTACTTTTAACTAGACCTAAACACTACTAGACCTAGACACTTACAGGAAGAAAATCTGACATCTGTAGGCCAGCAGGCTTATCTCTCTCGGATGGAATAATCTTTGATGGCTGGGCTGGGGAGACGACATTGGGTAAAACCTAGGATCAGAAACAAAACTATATCTCACAATATATCTCGCTAACACTGCTTGTTTTCTCAAGACAAATAGGTGCTATAAAAAGAAATCCTTCCAATATCAATCAATATAAATGGACCTACTGTACACAGGTGAACCAGCACCGTTATGGGGAACTAGAGCACCAATTATTTTCAGTCTTTTATTTTCTCATTGGTTTTGTTAGCCTCTGCCCTGGCCTCGGCAGCGCTGCTGTAACCAAACTCCGCCAGTACAACAGACCAACTTACTCCCACAACAATAGTAGAAGAGGCAAAACTGATGGGTGCATTTCACCATATCAATTGCTAGCACATGGTGCTCACTGAATGATAAGAAAATTCCAAGAGTTTTCCAGGTACCCAACCCAAACTCTCCCTTGCAAAAACCATAACGAGTAAATACGTCACCAAGACAATTGTGCAGTTCTTCAGCTTTCCAGCCGAAGTAAAATAAGAAAACAAAACTTCAGAAAAAAATCCTTAAACTGAGTCTAAATATAGAAAAAAATTTAAATTCCCGGAATTCCAGACCTATGTAGTGAGTACCATGCAAACAATACTAACTGAGAATCACAATTGACTTGCTAAGTGCCACAGTGTTTCGAGAAACTAATGATTTCACCACCATTAAGATGATGAAACAATTTTTGCTGACACTTCATCCATAAAGACTTGAGAACTAAAAAGAGAAGGGTTGTCCAAGACACACAGACTGACTCCGATCGTGAAAGTCACCTACAGATGGTGACCGATCATGACGGATTGTCGCTAACTGTCACAGTCAAAGACGATCGGTTTCAGGTCGTAAGAGAGTTAGAAATTATCCTGTGTATTAGGGAAGGGTATAAAATGTTGACTGATGGTGACCGATAGTGACGGATGGTTTCAAGCCTATGGTGTTTGACTTTATACTAGTTACCAGTTACAGGACCCGGCAGTGTGACGTTTAGAGGTCTATGTTAAAAGCTGTTTTCATGTAAACATGCCTACCTTTATACTAGACATAAGACTGATGCCTACTGATGCCGCCGCCAGCCTGGTTAGCCTAATTGGTAAGGTGCCAGGCTATCGTGCGGAAGGCTCGGATTCGATTCCCGGCTGGAACAACACTCAGGGTCTTAAAACATTTGAGGAGAAGGTGCTGCCTTTGCTCAACATCTGCAAATGGTTAGACTTCTGCCTCTTTCAGATAAGTACGTTAAACCGTAGGTCTAGTCTCTCGACACTCTATCAAGGGACTTAAAAAAACCCACAAATTTGTCGAAAAGAGCAGGGTAGTGATCCTGGTGTTGTGGTCTATCTTCATCACTAGTACTCGGCATTTACGGTTATTAATATATGTGAGCCGCTGTTACGGACTATCCAAGACCCTCAACTGCTGAAAACTGTATTTATTTGTGATCTGCATTTGATCATATCCATATGAAAAATGCGCAATACAAATATTAAATATTATTATTATCATTATCATTATTACTATCAACATCCTCTTTAGCGGTTGATGTCTTCATGTAAAAACGCCTTCATGTCTGCCTTCATGTAAAAACGCCTACGGTGCTTGACTTTAAGCTCAGAGTAACAATAATTCAACACTCTTGGGTGAAACGTGCAATAATTGATGTAAGTTGTGTAAGGAGCTGACGTCACGAGTGGTACCCCTTCACCTAGACAACATCAACTCTTCATGATGTTTAGAAAAAATTACGTATTATATCGTTAAGTCCTCTGTAATCTGGATATTCAACCATTTAATGCCTTGCCTAATGCATTTTTATCATAACAAATAAATACTTAAGCGAAAGTTTAAAATCTTTAGTATTTCAAAGCTCTTTTTTACCTGCGGTTGCTTAACTTCATGCTCAATAGCCTTGGGTTCAGTACAAGCTGTGAAATGTGAGAGACAAAGAAACATAATTTACCCTTATTACTGTAAGTTGGCAAATGAATTCTTTTTCCCAAAACTGCTTGCTTTTGCAATTCCAAAGTTTCAAAATAAGAAAGCAGCTTGAATTAATCTAACTGTCACGAGAGAGTGTTTGGACTTATAAAGTTAAAGAGAGCAAAATAAAGTTTAAGAATAAAAGTTGCAGCAGTTGAGCTAACAAGTGAAGAATAACAGAAATAAAATTGACGTCAAGAACAGAGGAGTTAAAAGTAGAAGTAAAAACAGAGGAATTATTTAATGGCGTCTAGTTTAGAAAATTTTATCTTCATTCAACTACACCTCACTAGCCTTGTGTTGGGAAAATTATTTTTACTAACGGACTCAATGTCAACAAGAACAACTTCCAGAAAAGACCTTTAAAACATTAACAATATTATTATTAAAGCTGCATACTGCAGGGATTGAACCGCAGTCTTGGATCGTGTCTTAATTACGTGGGCAAATTTACTTAAAATAGGTATATATGTATATATACAAATACTTTGTAAAATCATTACACCACAGAAACAGAATGTGACTTGTCGGTCTCATATTTTCAGATGAAACTTACTTTACAAAGCACTTTTTTTCATAGACAGTTTTACAAATAGATAAGTTTTACACCGTAGTGAAAAAAATAACGTTTAATTAACGTTTTGGACTGGAGTCCTTCATCAGAATGTTTTTTTTTTTCATAATTTAGCAGGTCTGTTTTGTAGCACTATTGTATATGGGAATGTATGGTAAAGCAGGAACAGGTAAAAATAGGCATTCATGGACTACATGTTGCTACAGCAATAAAACTCTTGCCTTTGGCGAGTGATATGAATTAAATGCTTTTTCTATAGTCATTTTTAATTTGCAATACGACCGTCTTCTTGGGTACCATGTGTGACTCTTAAGCCCAATGCATGTCTACTTAGGTACCCGATGGTTATTAGTTACATCCCTCTTCCTCTTACACAGAACCATGACTAAGTAGCTACAGCTGATATCAAACAAAACAAACATTTGTTATTGTGAATTTCTCTAACCTATCTCCTTTGCTGGTTTATCATCTAATGGAGCAGGAAATGGTTCAGGTTTATTCCGTGGAGGAGTTCGCTCTGGAAACATATAAAATATCAGTAAACTGAAATAAAGACCATGTACAAGTACACTACTGTATGTAACAATCCTCTGATATTCCTTATATGGTTTCCGTAGGAAGCCCAACAGACAAAATGGAATATTTGTCTTTTGTCACAAAACACCGTAACTAATAGAATATCTACACAGACAAAACTAAATAAATAAAAACAAAATAAATAAATTATTTATTTAATGTCATTTGCCAAGAAAGTGGTTGCCCATTCATCCTAGCCAGAGGCTAATGTTTAATCGCTCGACGGATCAGACCTTGGCATGAGAGTCAAATTTACAGAGGGAGGAAAATCGGAGTACCCGGAGAAAAACCCTCAGAGTTAGATTGAGATCGACAAATCTCAGCCTACGTGCGGACTCAATTCCGGGCTTGTAGAGGTGGGAGGCGCGACTGATGACCAGTACGCCAACCTGAGTCCCCTGACTAGAGTGTGTGTGTGGGTTTTGGGAATTAACTGCAGATTTATATGGCATATACATACACATATATCAACTAGTGAAATATGCTACAATTTGCAGTGATAAGAAAGAACAAGATGCTTCACACAGCATATACTGGGTTGCCTGTGTTTCTGATGGAAGCAAAAATGAAATTCTTTGACACAAAAGAGAAACTGACTGCACGGATGAAAACTTGCCAGGCAAATTTTATTTCATTCGGTTTTATAACTTTTCAAAATTGAAGAACTCTACTTGAATACAAATACAGAAAGTGCAATTTTATAATAATAAACTACGTCTAACATAAAATGCAGATGTTTTTATCAGCTAAGATAGACGCTTTTGCTACACCTTTCTGAGAAAAGTTAAAGCTTTTTGCGTCTTTAATTTCTCTAAATGCAACTGTATGAATGTAAGTCAGTGAACTGAGAAGCAATTGCATGGATAATTGTCGGTGAACTAGATGCAATTGGATGGATATCGGTCAGTGAACAAGATGCAACAGCATAGATATTGATCAGTAAACTAAGATGCAATTGCATGGATATTGATTGGTAAACTAGATGCAACTGCATGGATTTGGTAAGTGAACTAGTTGCAACTGCATGGATATTAGTCACTGAACTGAAATGCAATTGCATGGATATTGGTTGGTAAACTAGATGCAATTGCATGGATTTGGTACGTGAAATAGTTGCAACTGTATGGATAATAGTCAGTGAACTAGATGCAATTGCATGGATATGGTCAGTAAACTAAGATGCAATTGCATGGACATTGGTCAGTGAACTAAAAGATTAATACATGGATATTGATAAGTGAACTAAAATTGTTCGTCAATGAAATAAGAAAACACCGCCACAAGGGACAAACCTATTTTGCTCTTTGGTGTAAAAATCTCCTCTTCATCAGCAGGCTCCATATCGCTGGATTTTTGCTCTTGAGGGGAGAGTGGTTCCTCGGCAAATTCTTTTTGTTTCTCATTTGGCTTGCTTGACCTTACGACGTCAAATAACAGGAATTGTATCAAACAAACGTTTTAATGGGTTGGCATTAAAATATATTTCACTTGCTTTCTTTAATTAGATAAGCGAGGATTAATTCGGGATAATTTCCGTACTAGGACGAATTGGGTGCTGTTGGGTCTGGGTTAGAATTATATGTTTAAAAATCGAAGCACCACATACAGGCATAAAATTATAAAATCATTCTCTGCCTGAAAATTTTAAAGAACACAAGATTTCGGCTAAAGAGCTCAGAAAAAAAAAACTGATGTAGACATTTATAAACGTAACACTGAAATGCCAATTTTTAGTCAAGAAATATAACAGACAGCTTTTCCTATGTAAAATGTCTGATTTCTATCCCTCATCTTTCACCAGAAAGTTCGTAGGCCATAAAAGGAAACTTATCCTATTGCTTAGACGCAACTAATCACTGCAAAGTTTAAGGTTAGTAAACGAGAAGTGCATGACATATACGGGCTACTGTTTAGCTACACAAACCTTGACTTTGACGATGCTGTGATTGGTCTGTCCGTGTTAAATGCTTTTCTTGGAGGCCTTAAAAAATGGAGATCAACTTAGCTGATTGTTTACCCTTCTTTTAAACGTTTGTTTAAAGTTAACATCTTTTAATTTATTCAGAAATGACAAAACGACAATCATTTCTGGTGTTTGGACATTTGCTCAACGATCTCCCAGACTACAGCTTACTCCAACCTCTAGTCCAATTCTAGCCAAAGGAGGGGTGGGAAAGTAATTTAGTTCACAATATTTGCTAACGGTGCCCCAGAGAAGAAGTAAAGGCAGGGTTTCGTAATGTCTCCCCGAAAAGGTCAAGAGAGCAAACCTACAGATTAGCAAAGGTCTAATCATTTGCAGATGTTACGGCAAGGACGCAAGACCCTGAGTGTTGGTCCAGGTTGGTATTGCACCTGAGCTTCCTGCGCAGTAGACTGGCCCCTTAACTACTAGGCTGAGTGAGTGGTGATTACAAGGAAACCAAGACAAGCAATTATTTTAAGACTCTGAGAGTAGCTCCCAGGGTGTCTCGTACCTGAGCTTGCTGCAGGGTAGACTGACACCTAACTAACTATGCTAATTATGCTACCCTTGAACCTTTTTATCACAATTTGAAGTTATGGAACAATACTGAACGAGAAAAAGGTTCAATTACTTGTTAATCATATATAAGAAAAAATCATAAAAAAATATTTGTGAAAAAACAAAACGTGGCAGTGACAACGTGACAAAGCCGAGACCACACAGCCAATCATAAAGCTCTTTACCAGCCCCTCCAGCACAACAAACGGCGTAAAAGCTAGTTTTGAAACATAAGTCTGAATTTTTAATGGCAACACAAAATTAGGACATGTACTTATGAAGCCAAGAAGCAAGAACAAATTGTGTTTAGTTAGGGAACAAACACTTTTAATGGATCTGGGATGGAATTCTGAATCAGATACAAACCCAATGGTTATTCTCTGAAATCCATCCTTAGCTTGTAAATAGGGCTGATCCCAAAGCTCTACATGTTTCCATTTCACTTAAATGAGTTGACTTGATATTAAATAAAGCTTTATTCACGACTATATCCAGACAGCACCCAATTACAGGGAGTTCCATTATAAAGTCATTACATGGCTTGCTGTTGTTAGAGTTTGATAATGGCAAAAATATTTTCTTGTTGAAAAAACACCAACAGTATTTACTCTCTTCATGGCTTTTTTTAGTAACGTGGATTTAACTTGGGAAAACGGGTACATTCTAAAACGACATTTTCTTTATCAATGCCTAATGTCCAGAAATGAACTAGGGAAACGGCACACAAACTAGAGGTTCTAAATTACAAAAAAAGTTACGGTTAGACTAGACAATTCCTCCAAACCCCCCTAAACAGCTTGTGTCTTTAGTTCTCAAGACCCAGTTGGCCAAATAACTGGATAGGGCCCTGTTATTCTTAGTATTACTTACTTCTTTGACCCGATTGGCCAAATATCTGGGTACAGCCCTGTTACTTGTACTATTACTTACGTCTTTGATGATGGTAAAGGAACTGGTGTTTGAGCGTCTTGAGTTGGAGTTGTGACTTTTGTGACAGAATCCTGTGCAGAGTACAAAATAATTGTTCATTGGATTTAACAAAGAAAAACAGAAAACAAGTAAGTCATATGTAAATAATAACAAAAACATTAAAAGGCAATGCAAGGAGTTTACACTGACCACACCTAAAAGCTGATGGTAATAAAGTGGTAATGTGTGACGTCACAATATTACAATTTGTGAACTTATGGGATTTGTACAATCATCCGAGGGATCAATACTAAAAATGTAGCCTTACCAAAAATTAGCATGTTGATGCAGATTGTTGGTGAGATATAACCACGATACTGCTCTAATGACTCCATACAAATCCTTCTAAAACTGACTGGGTTCTTAATGTTGGATTTACCGATTTGTTTTTAAAATTGTTAAACTCAGGCACACTTTAACAGCCTTTTTAACCCAAAACACAAAAAGGATGAAAGATAAAGGAAACATTGACTTGTCCCACCACACGTGGAATTAAAATGCATATATCAGTTATGTGATAATCTATGTAGAAAATCAAGACACGTACGTATGAAGCCACGAGGTAAGAACAAATTGTGTTTAGTTTGAGTATAATTTAACGCAATGCTTTTACTTTATCTTTTAAGTTAAGAGTTACTGTTTTATGACAGATAAAAGAAAGTTTAAAGCCTTTTAAAAGATTAAAAGCTGCTAAATTGATTTTAAATGAATCTATTTACAAAACAGCTCTTTCAGTAAAACAACATTCTATCTTTGTGTTAAAACTTACCACCGTTACAGATTTTCCAACTTCGTACGGTTCATCGCAGTTATATTTCGCAATCAAATTCTCAACATGCTGAAAAGACCATCAGATGGAGCTAACTTAAGTTGACAGTTCATTTAACATTGAGCCCCTACGATACTTCCGTTGATTCTTATATTAACGCATAGTTTCTCGCTAAAAATTGTCGAAAAATCTATAGAATTGTATTAGATTATAAATTAAACTTCTCTGTAAAAATTTATCATATTGTGATATTGTATTTGCTTCGTTTAATTAAGAAATCACTTAATACTTTTCAGTTGTTTTTCCTAGATACCAGAGAGACATAAATTAGGTTTCTTCAGTTGAACTTGAAGGTTTAGGACTCTTTTGAATTGGCCGTACAGTGAAAAAAAAACAATAGCTCCTTGCTACGATAACGAACTACAGTAATCAAATAGTAGGGTTATTCTAAAACTTTTCAAAGAGTTTCTGGATTTTATGAAGACTAAATCCCTTTTTTTGGATTATTTAAGGCTACTGGTGCAAACAAAAGTAATTTTACATGGTTAATATTTGAGCTTTCCGCAATTTAGAGTCTAATTTAGCAGAATTAAAAAACGGATTTTATGCCAGAAACTTTTTCCCAAGAATAAAGTTAATGTTTAAGCTTTACATCAGACTTTTCCTAAAGTATTGCTAACATGAAATTTGGTAGTTTGGCATTAACAATCACCGGGTAATTACTAAGTATTTATAACATTATGTAGTATTATCATTTTATTCAATACAATTCACATTTAATAATAGTTAATTGAAGAATTTCTTGTAAATGAGAGATTTTTAATATGGCAAAACAGTCAACTTGAATAAAATATTATGATTTTTATTGGGTTATTTCACATTAGTATCAACCTACTAACGCTCTAACACGCATCCTGCATTCTGATTGGCTACTCTACTAGGGGTCTATTTGTGATAGCCTAATTAATATTAGTGAAAAGATGGCGGATCAAAATAGTAATGAGCCCTGTTTTGCTATAATATCAGAGGATTTCATTGATAATTTTAATTTCTACATCCTTTTTTGACTGATTAGTAGGTTTATACTAAAACAATTAGACCTCTCGGCCTCATGGACAACGAGTTTGAATAGACCATTCGGCCTATGGGCTCATGGGCTATTGACTAGTAGTCCAGTAAACTTAGGTCCAAAAAGTCCTCAAAATGAAACAAATTGCAACAAAAGGTTTTTCAACGGAATATCGT
>JAOBAY020063289.1:0-12616 GCA_025331085.2 Zoanthus sociatus
GAGAATGAAGATGAAACTGTGGAACAGCTTGAAGAGAAGCAAGATGAGAAAGACAAGCAAGAAGTTGAGAAAGGGAAGTACAAGTTAAGACTATGTTACGAAAATTCAGAGTTGAGTGGAAAAAAAAAAGCAGTTGTATCCCTGGCTGGACTATAAAGATGGGAGCAGCGTCCCTAAATGTTGATACACTATATTTATTATACGATACGTTCACCAAACCGTACAATAACCCCAATATACAACGACGAATATCACACGATATTGGACACTTTGAGACCTGGTTTAACCAGTTTTTTGTATCAAATGAAAAAGCTGTTTTTGAAGGTGTTGTTTTCGTCCAGCGCGCGAGCTTTAAATATGGCAGAAAAAATTGAGTATTTTTCTCCTTCGGAAATATCAGACGAGCTTTACAATACTGATACCAAGCAAAATGAAAGCTATGAAAAACAACAACTCGCACAAAATGATAGTTTCATTAGCGAGAATGCAAACAGAAACACTGTGAAAAAGACAAAATCTGACCTTACCGTATTGAGCCGATGGGTGAACAAAGAGTCATTTGAGACCAGAGAACTTGAAGACATTCCGCCAGAGAGGCTTGACGTTCTGCTCTCTCTATATTTTATGAACGTTCGGAAACTGGATGGAGGCGAATACGAACCACAGATCCTCACTTGCTTTCAAAGGAGTTTTGATCGTCACCTTCGTCAAATGGGCAAGTGGTATTCAATTATCAGTGACAAAGAGTTTGAGAAGTCACGGACAGTTCTTGAAAGCAAATGTAAAAGTCTCTGTCGCCAAGGTGAAGGCCAAAAACCAAACAAAGCCCAACCACTAACCACTGATGAGATTGAAAAGTTGTGGGAGGAAAAGCAGCTCGGTGGCCATTCACCACAGTCCTTGATTCGCACTGTTTGGTTTAACAACATAGTTTATTTTGGTGGGAGAGCCAGAGACGAGCACCGAAAATTGCGCTTTAGTGATATTCAGTTCAGAAGGGACGTAGGAGACGACCAAGAATATGCCATTTGGTTGTATGAAAGAGGCTCCAAGACCCGCAGTGGGGCTACTGAGTTTTGCCACGACCGACAGTTTTGTCCTAGAATGGCATAGCTAAAATGAATCTCGCTCGCTGATTGGCTGAAATTACCAATAGAAGAGGGGGTATTTCCATGGAGTTTGCACTTGTGCAAATTTAGCTTTTTTCAGTAAACTGCTGGAATTAAGTGAAGCATCACTGTTTTGTTGAACATTTTTAGCAATACCGACAAAACGGGAAATGTCGGAAAATGTCCAAGATTTGCTACAAGTTCAATGGTAACTTACACCGATAACAACTTGAAGGTTTCAAGAAAGAAATGGAAGCAAAAAACAGAAAGAAAGTTTATCAATTCCTCAGTAAATTTCGCCATTCATGTACAATTCGGCGACATGTCAGTATGCCGGCAAGCAAGGTACTTATTTCTGTTTCCTTCGGTTAGACAATTTGTTGTTCTAAAAGTTGATTTTAGTTTTTAATTATCTGTGGTTTGACTTCATATGATGCTTGATTAATTGGAGTTTTATGACTTTTTGCCGACAATCACTGGTTTGTTTTGTTTGTTTTCATGTCGCTTCATTGAACGATTGTCCAGAGACAAAATTTGTTGTCTTGTATATCTTCTCTTTTTTATTAGTCCTTGTTAAACAGCTGAGTTGTTGTCATTGTAAGTCAAATAATTAAGATTTCATTTAACTTTATATCTTTTTTTATCTTTTCATTTTGTGCAATTTGACCTAAATAAATAATGAATTGTTCCTACCCAAATGCCTTACAAAGTAATCAGCCGAGCATAGTAATTCCTTCCCGTGCCAGCCAATGTTTTTTTAAAAAAACAAAGATGAAAATGCTATGCGATTCAAGTAAAATTCATTGCCAGACTCGGATATTCCACATTAAATTTCACTGGAAAAATTCATATTGCACTCACCGCTATGGAATACCCTCATCAAGCAATGAATTTTACTATATTATTAACTTGATAATAATATATGCACCAAGCCAAAAGAGACTATAACTACAGCCTAATAGTCTGAGAAACGTGTTTAGGAATATTAAAAAAAACTGCTTTATTCTCATGTTCCTTGACTCCAAATACTCCAAAATGATTCCAAATATTGTGAAGCAGATCTAGAAGTCACACTGACTCCACTCATTTTCCACAAAATTGAAAACCACGATTAACCTTTAGGGAAGTATAAATTAAATATACTTTTTAACCTTTAATCTCACCCATTTCCTCTTCATCTCTACTTGTGGATGGTCCTGGACAGTTTGTATCTTTGCTTCTGCAAAGAGCAACCATTACTCCCTTTTTAGGATAAAGAAAAATATATTACATTTCTATTATCTGTATCCCAGTAAAATACCAACCAGGGCTTGGTTGTTTAAGGGTATGTTAAATCTTTCTCGAGGTTAATCAGAATTACAGCACCAATTACTTCTCTAAGAAAAAGATAATAGTTTTTGAAAATGCTGGCAGCAGAAATATCACATACACTTATTCTTTATGTTAATATTGGTCATTTTTTATTCTTTCTTTAGTGGTTCCTAAAGGAGCCATTTGTTTTATTTCAATATTAATAACCAGAGGCACGACCTTGCCACTCAATGATTTTAGGTAACACCTTCTTTAGATGATGTAGCTGCTACACTTCACGACATATATTCTAGTGAACCAAAAAAAACTGATGCCATCTACCAGCTCCTGCTTTGTAGTTGGTTTAACATCAGTTCACAAAACGTGCTTCATTTCATGCCACATTAGCTCAACTGGGTTAAGATCAGGACTTGCAAGCACGTCTCCCTGCTCCTTTGTAATACTGCTTAGCATGCTTGCTAGTATGTTTTAGGTCGTTGCCCTGCATAAAGCGAAGGCCATTAGAGAATTTTTTGGAGATGAAGGGCATAAGATGCTTTTCTAAAATACTGTTGATGAAAAACTCTGCATCCATGATGCTGTTCTGCTCCTCTTCTTGATATGCTGGCCGAGACATGCACCTTAATTGGTGCCTTGCCTGTCCCTTTTGGCATGACAGCTCCCACCAGCGATGAAATGAAATCCCCGTATACTGTTCCATTGCTACCGTGCACTCATCCATAAATATTACATTGTCAAAGATTTCTTCATCCTCCTAGCAACTGCGGCAAAACTTCAAATGCTTTCCTAAATTTACTTTCCTCACCCACTGGCAGTATTTTGTGCCAGTTGGGAACCAACAAATCTTCCCTCGAATCTGTTTATCTTGTCAACCGCAAATCTGAGACCTTTCTTTTAGTAGAACATGTAGTGCAGTGGAAGTAACTTCGTCATTAGCTTCCAACTTTTTGTCCATAAAGTTCAAAATCTGAGGGGTGATCTCAGGCAGGACAGCCAGCTTTGGGCTTATTTTGAAAGGACTTCGTCTCTTTGAAATGCTTGATGAATCTTTTCAAGTTGTTTCTGGCAATGGTAAAGTCCTCTTTTTCTTTACGTATTCTTAGGATTTCATAATTTTTCCCCCACCATATGCAGGCTAATTATACGAGCTTTTAAATGGTCGTTTAAACAAAGGCATTTTTCAAAAGCTATCCAATAATATTTATCAATTTGAGCAGTGTTGCATTTTCTGTAGAATAACATGCTTATATAGGGGTAACACCTAAAAAGTTTGTGCCAACAGTGTTAAGAAGACTAAACAAAAAATATTGTAGCAACGAGCAAGAGGTGATTCCAAACTGCTGTAACTGATACACTATATGTTCACGTGCATGTTTAATTGTTTAGCCGCTAAATTTTACTTGTCAATTTAATACTACCTGTTATGATTATCAGCACATGTACCCCAGAGCAACGTAAAGTAAGGTTATTCATACAAGTAGATTTTAGAATTTTTTAAAAAAATAAACTCTTCAAAAACAACAGTGTCTAAATAATTGGCAAGTTAGCCAAGTTAGCCCATGGTAGACGCCAAAGCACTATCATTCGTTGTTTCAAAAAGAAAAGGAGTTGAATGAGGCGATAAAGAGGATTTTACCTAAGCCTATTGTTAATACACTCTGTCCTAAAGGTTCTAGATTGGTTCATTTATATGGCCTCCCTAAAATTCACAAACCGACATTAAGCATGAGACCCAGACTTTCCGCCACTGGGACGTATACTTTATCTCTGACCAAAAGGTTCGACAAGTTAAAACCATTTTTTTTATCATTTTGCTCTCATTATCAGGTCATTTTTATTTTGATATAACAATCTAAGAAGTACTGTCGCTCACCTGGTGCTACTCCAAATGCACCTTCTGCGAACTTCAACTTCCTTCTAAAGGCACCTGACTCTCTTATTACCCCCTGGGAAATTTCGGGTATATGTCACCTAAACCAGAAGGAATTTCCATTCAAATAAATTTGTCCTATTACATTTTAATTAAGGGTTTGGTCCTTCAGAATTTATGTTCTTCTTAATAAGAAATTATTTCTAGCCAAATGGTTGGACGACAAGTTAAAACCGCTGTCTGTCAACAAATTTAGTATAAAGGACATTTTTGACTTTTCTGAAGAAATCCGCGATGTACATATTGAATCTGACCACCTTTTGGCTTCCTATGTTACTGCTCTGTTCACCGATGTTCCTCTGAATGAGACCATTCAAGTGCTGGTGGATAGAGCTTTCACGGATGATTAGTTCAATAAAGCCCATGGTTTGAATCTAAAAAGAGAATAACTTGTTGAGCTTTTGGAGTTGGATACTACAAAACGTTTTTAATTTCATGGCAATTTGTGTGAACAGTTAGACGGCGTCGCCATGGGCTCACCACTTGGACCATTGATGGCAAACAGTTTTATATGTCACACTGAAGAACAATTAGATGAACAAGGCTTGATTCCTTCATATTACGGAAAGCACTAAATCAAAAGGGTCAAAAGGAGGTGGGCCCACAATCTTCTTAGCGGTCCAGCGGTTTCATACCAAAATCAGGCTAAGTACTTCATGCAGTTTCAGGTTTTATAGCTCGCTCTGCAGATTAGATTAAAAAATATGATGACATATCAATACCAACTACCTGCATTTGTTGCATGTATGGCGATTGTCCCTGGGTATAAGGATTTGTTAAGTAACCCTGCAACCAGTTGACAAACTGACCTCCATACGGTGCATTCTGCAAGGCAAAAAATGTTGTAAATAAATATAAAAACTTATCACATAACAATTCAATCAACTAATTGATACTTTCACACCACAGATGGTCTAAGCTAAGAAACTATTCAGGATATCTTCAGTAAGATATCTTATTTTAAAATGTAAATGTAACATGATAGAACTAGACCAAGGAAATGTAATACCACACTAGAATTTTACGATAATTTGTTATTTAATACTTTTTTATTGTTAATTGTTAATGGTACAGTATCAGTTTAGCTGGTACGTACTATATTCATGGCATAAGCATTGCCAGGATACATTTGCATCGGGCCACTAGATGGACTGCCCATCATCATATGTTCCTGTCGCTGCTGTTGGCAAGACAAATAGATTTTATATGTTAATCAGAATGGATGTAATTGAGAATATAATAATGTAAAGAGACACTCTGCTGTCACACAGAATCAATCAAAAGGTGCAGCAGATCAAGAACTTTGTTGAGGGAGGTTCAACCTGAGCATAAATATTTAAGGCTTGTCCACCAAAAACGTTTGAGGTTTAGGGTTGCAGGAAACAAAATTTCACGCATTTTGGCAACGTTTTATGAGAATTTACTCTCTGATTTATATAATGATCAATCATTGTTATACATTTAGGAACACCTATGAACAACCACAAAGAAACTTCAGCTTAAAGTACCTGTAGAAGGTACAGTGAGAATAGTAAAGTGTGATGAACAAACAATTGCAGTCTTCCAGTGCTTCTATCAAAAGGCTATCATGTCAGAGAGCAGGTCCACCAGGACACTGATACCGGCAAATTTTGGACTACTTTTTTTAGACACAAGCACACTTTCTTTTTTGGTAAGCAAAAGTTTACGAACGATAAAGCATTTCATAGTAGGAATCCATGCTTTTGTAACTAAAATGTACTCTTAGGATCTGTTTGCATGACCTTACTGTGTGGCAGATTTCATAGCTTAAATGTTTGACACTTTTTTAGTACCAGTTGTTTAGTGCATCAAGTTACCAAAATAATAAGCATGCTTGTGATATATCTACACTTGTTGTTTTATCAATCTAGCCTCGTCCCACAATTCTCAGACTTTCATGTTTACTTAACTTCTGTGGGAATCTGAGATTGATTGTTAGCTATACCATGTTATCCATTGCTGCCAACACTCCTGAAGGTATATATTTTTTTCAGATTTGTCTGATATTTACTGCTTTAGTTTAACTTACCACCTCTTCCATATTTATTCGATATGATTTCCTAGCTTTTTCGCTAAGCATTCCCTCAGCCTGAGCACATCGTTTGAGACAATCAGATTCTGAGACCTGTTGATCTTCTTCAAAGTCAGGTCCTTCTTTAACACGACACTGGATGGTGATGACCCTGTCAGGCCAGTATAGAGTTTCATCTTTTCTGCAGACAAATGTCAAGATCACAAGTTATATATTATTTGAAATTTTTCATCTGGATAGTTAAAAGTAAGACAATTGGTTTCTCCATTTAAAATGCATTTGTGAAACCTGTAAATTACAAAAATGTATAGATTCTCAAAAGATATTTGTTCATCTGTTCGAGCAAATCATATGCCATTTGAAAACCAATGCATAATTAAAACAAAAGTTATAATCTCCAAAACTAAGAATTACCAAAAGCATCTATTTTTAACAAAAGACAAAAAGGTATAGACTTGTTACAAGTTTTCCAAATTTCATAACACACCCAAGCACCTGTTATCAAGAAGACTGTACACTGACATTTCAGATGTTATTCCTTCATCATCATGCCTAAATAACAACAAAATTGTTCATAATATTCAACCTCTAGCACCCCATGATGGATTTCAACTAGTCTTTTTCCTGCTCTTTTTCGTTTTAAAAAAAATAATTACATCTCCTTCAGGTTTAAATGACAACCCAGATACAAAACCTCCATCAAATTACTTACTTGGAAACTGAAATATTTGTATGAGTTTCTTCTTTAACTTGTCGAAGATGGTCTCCCTTTTTACCTGATATCAAATGCGAATTTTTAGTTAACTACTTATTAAGAAATACAGTATAGTACAAAACTTCAATAAAAGATTGCATCCAAGGAGATAAATACATAGAAATTGTTTGAAAAATGAGCTCAGACAGTTGATTAAGTATTCCAAGGCATCCTAAATGAGATACTATTCTAATAATTGAATTTGCTTTGAATTACGTAAAATCTACATCAATGCAAATGTTTGCTTAAGCTATTATCGTTTAAGTTTACAAAATGGTATTAATCATCATTATCTTCTTCGTTTAATGTCCCAGTTTCCCACTCCTGGGGGTTGGACGCGAGTTGTTTCCACTTTTTTCTATCTTCTGCCATATCTTCTGTGATGTTTAACTTCTGCACGTCTTCCTCCATTAATTTACTCCAGGTCTTTTAAGCCTACCTACTGGATTTCTACCTTCAACCTCCAGCTCCATTGCTCTCCAAAGTATGCTATTATCATTCCTAAGTTTTACATGACCAAACCACCTCAACCTCATTTTCCATAATCTTTGTTCAAGGCTTTTCACCCAACACCTTATTAGCTCTTCATTAGTTAGTAATCTTGTACTTTTGATATGTATTTCAATATTCTATACTCACAATTAGCAAGCAGCCTTTCCGTTTCATATACTCACTAGGTAGCCCTTTGCACTAGTGTTAGCTTCAGCTAACCTAGCTACTCTGAGAACTTTTGTATTTGGGGTTTTACATCTGCCAGATTGATTTTCAAGTTTATAATGCTAACCCTTACAGTAGATAATGAGTGTTTAGACTCTATATATGACGGAAAATATTTGAATTGGAAAATCTAAAATATCAATTAACAAATTTAACAAAATTTAAATTACAAATGGAGAAAAAAAAAGAGATCATTAATTCTTTTAAAACTTACCAATAACTGAACCAGCCAGGTTATCATGAATAAGCAGTCTCATTTGAATAAGAGGACTTCTGTTTTAATCAAAGAAAGTTCATATTCAATTCAATTCAATTACAATTTGATCCAGATTTATCCCCTTAAACGGGGGTGGCCGGATTTACCCCACCCTGGCAGCAACCTCTACAACTCCCACTCTCCATCTCACTCGATTCAATGCACCCTTCTTCAAACCAACACTCTTGCTCTCCTTCTCCACTAGCAAATTCATTGCATGCTCTAGCAACTTCTCTCCCTTATATGCCCCACAGCTCATTGCATATCCTTTCCCCTTAAAAATCTTTACCATAACACTCAGCGCTCTCTCATCCGGCAATCCTTTTCCATCCAACACACCTTGACACAGCTCCACCATTATACCAATCCCAATCTCCCAACTCGCCACTATCATTTCAACTCTTACTTCCGAGGGGCCAGCAGCCTTTCCCGCTTTCATTTCTCTTATCGTCTTCATCACTTCCTCCTGACTAACCCTCTCAACTGGTCCCTCCACCAATTCTGCTTTCACATTCTGCTCCCACTCATTCTTTTCATTCATATTTTTTTCCATGTGCTCTTTCCAGACTTTCCCTTCATCTTTCTTACTGAAATTCAGCCTACCATCACTACCTCTCATGCACCTTCCTCCCTCAACATCTTTCCCATCTTTTTTCATAGACTTCACCAGCTTAAACACCTTGTTTGGATGCTTACTCAGCTCTCTCAGCTGCCTCCTTCATTGCTTTTGATACTACCTTTTTTGCCCGGTTCAAAAAAAAAAATGCATAAAACAAATTGTTCTGATTGTTGTGTAATGATGTCATTAAATTAATGCTGGAATTATTATTTTTGAAAATATCTACAGTAATTGCCAGACAGATTCAAATTTCAGTTTCTTAAAACATAAACAACATCCATTCTGCCATGTTTATTGCCATCATTACAGTAACCAGTCAGTTGAATTCTAAAACTGCTGTTTTCCTCTACACATTTGTTCTCCGAACTTTCACTTTATAAATACTCCACAAAAAGTACAGGCAAAGAGCTCAAACACACCGCCGAAACACAAAGCAGGAGAGTTAAAAAACTTAAAATATAGATAAAAAAACAAGAAGCCTTAGTTTGAGTTGTGATATATGAGCCAATGTGTGATATTGGTTGAGATATTTAAATAAAAGAGTCTTCAGTCACTTTGATTAACATTCATGATACATGTGCATGCTCGACCAATTGTGAAGGGTATGTCACCCTTAAATGATATTTTACAGAAGCAGCTCAACAGATACCACAGAGTTACATGAGGTAAACAGCAAATTATGCTTTTCTTTTAGACAATCCAAGCAAAGTTTATTATGTGTGATTCTTTATGTTTCATGATCACAGATACACTTAACACTCATGTTTCCACTGTCAAACTTCTACCACTGCATCTAGGTGAACAGCGAGTGTGCATTTGAATTAGTTAGCCACAAAGCGACTCGTAATAAGTTGCAAATTTTGATCCATAGTTTATGGAGAGAGTTCTGAGGCACTACCTCAATCAATTACATATTTAATTTTAAAAAGTTGGAATATTTTCTATTTACAATCGTTCACTGCTTTTTCTCATTTCGTCTCTCATTAGTTCATGGATCTTTTGGTTGGCTTCAGTGCATGCAGCTGGAGAGCCCCTGATTGTAACCATCTGATATGAAGAATACTCCAGTTAAGACCAAATTAAACAAATAAAGTTAGTATAGCATTACTAACAGAAATTAACATCTATCTTTAATTTAGGTGCTACAAATAAATATTTTTCCAGCTAGTGCTTATATTTAGCATCTAAACAAAAATGATCAACTTATCAAGACAATTTTCAATTTACACTACGAGTTAACACTTTCAGATTGCATAATTAATATATTCTTGTCACTTCAGACACACCATTTCTCAAAACATACAGTCAAATGTTATGTTAGGAAGAGTGCTTATAAATATGATATCATAGAATATTAATTGCCACAAAAAACAATTATTTTACATTGGCATTTATTATGGAATAAAAATTCTTTTATAAATTTTTCCAAGAAGTGATGCTCAAACTGGAGGGATGTCGGGAGTAAAGACTTTTTTCTTATATGGTTTTCAAAATAAAATTTCAATATGAAGAGTAATATAAAACATTTTTCTGTTTATCAAGAACATAAATTATTTCCATACAAGCAAAATTGCTGATCAACAGCATCTCTGATAGAACAAAAGAGATTGGCTTAGCTGGTAAGGTCTTGGTATTCCAAACATAATGGTATTGGCTTAGCTGGTAGGGTCTTAGTGTTCAAAACATATAATGAGATTGGCTTAACTGGTGAGGTCTTGGTATTCGAAACATAATCGGTTTAGCTTAGCTGGTAAGGTCTTGGTGTTGCAAACATGGGATTGGCTTAGCTGGTATGACCTTACTCTTCTGAACATAATGGGATTGGCTTAGCTGGTAAGATCTTGGCTTTTAAACAAAAGAATCTGGGTTTTTCTTTCAAGCTTTGCCAAGATATGTAGCCCATGGAGCCGGCACTTATCTCTGGTTTTTGTAGTGTCAATCAGATGAAACTCTTTCACTCTGTCTGGATAGGACACTAATCTATCCCAGGTTAGCTCCCAGCAGATGCTGGTACTAATTTACCTACCCTGGAAGGATGGAAAGCTGACTTAAGGGGGAGGGGGGTGGGACACATGGTGCAACATTTCATGCAACATTGCCCACAACAAATTTTTTGGAGGTGGACACACAGTGCAACAAAATCACACAATATTGCTCATGTTAGCGTGGAGCATCACAACAATTAAAGCAGCGTCGAACAAAAATATCCTTTAAAAAAGAAAACATGTAGGAAGTTGAATACATTTGAATGAGGGATTGGTTAGAAAAAGAGAACAGAAAGGTGCTTTCCCTACAATATTTGAGAAATCATCATGCTACAATGAAGCAGGGTTTCACAACTACATGAGAATGGACGCTGAAACCTTTGAGGATCCTCTTGGGGCCATTGAGCCACGTGTACATCCAAGAGATACACCACCGACGACAAGATAGGCCATCAAGCCAGGCAAGAGGCTAACACTGACTCTTTGCTATCTTGCTACAGTAGAGTCTTTCCACTCTCTATTTTTACAGATTAGGATTTCGTGTCAAGCTATCTCCTAAATAGCCGTTGAAGTGTGTGAAACAATAGCCAGCATAATAGGAGGGAAGGTCATAGCTTTTTTGGAGTAGTTGATGTGGTTTTTATTCCACAAACACAGGTTTGCTAGAAAAATCAATTCATCACAGGCATATGTCTTACTCTGTGTGCATTTTCATACAAAAACTAATTATCTATGCATATTTTTTGTTTTGTTTTTTTCTTTTCCAAAAACACTTGAAAGTCAGATTTAGAAATAAATGATTTTTAGAGGCTTTTTGTTTGATAACAAGGTGTTTTTAATTTACACAATACAAAAATGCTAAACAATTACCTGAAAACAGTGCATTTGAAAATTTGAAATAATTTTTTTTTACTTCAAGTTGAAAGGGAAACAACTTTTTTGATACAGTGGACATCAATTTGGGAAAATATTGTTGCTACTTGAAACATGATATGACTTGAAAAATAATTATTCATACCTTTATAGTAATTTACAAGCCTGAGCTCTTTCTCTTTTTTCAACTGAGATGTCATTTTCAATTACAAAGCAAGAACACAAACAAACCGAGATTTTATATACATGCAGAGAAAAAGCGGGAAATTTGACACCATTGCTCACCAGCCAAATGGATAGTTTAAATTAACGGCCGAACTAAAAAAAATCCGAAAATGATCATAAATTCAATTAATTCATTAAGAAACATGTTTTAGGGGCAACAAAACAAATCAAAACAAACCACATTCCAACATGGCACTTCTTATTTTGATCCACAGACACTATTGTGAAAAGTTAAGTCAGCAGTCGAAATTTAGTGCAAGCTGATTGGCTAGAAATTTTAAAATGTTGCAAGCAATGTTGCAGACGTGTTCACACGTTGAAACTTGTTGCAGGCAATGTTGCAAGAGTAGAGCATGATTCAACTTCAGTTTTGTTGCGTGCAATGCAATGTTGCATGCAATAAAATTCATTGGTGGACATACACTGCAACAACCCTGTTGTCTGTAGTAGTTGCATGAAATTTTGCACATTGAGATTGGGTTGAAATGTCACACAAATATTCAAATCTTGACAGAGCTAGGATTGAACTGGGATCCTTTTCTTAAAGAGCATATGACACGAAATCAGTTTTTTGATTTTCAGGAAGAGTACCATAAAAAACATACTTCCTCCAAGTTTGAAATAAATCCGATAAAAAAGTTCGTAGTTATGAAAGTTTTAAAAACAGGTTTTTTCCTTTACTTTGTGGCACCATATTGGATGGACTGTGGCGAGAAGCACGTGACCTTTTACGTCATATTGTTGGTAAATTTTCCCATATTGGCGAGTTTCTCCTGTTTACTAG
>JAOBAY020063300.1:0-12615 GCA_025331085.2 Zoanthus sociatus
TAGGGGTTTTCAGAGAAAAATCGAAGTTATTTTATTGAAACGGTATTTTTTAGGGGTGCAAAAACAAAACGACGAAGGCATTTTTTTCTGTTTCCTCCTGTTTTGGTATTTTTTGTAGGGATCATTTTCACTGCTTTTACGCTGGTTTTTTGGACGTGGTATTTTTACCTAAGAAAATAGGTAATTATGATGCCATGTTGCGGATGAAGCTCGCAAAATTCACAACTGAAACGGTCGTTTCACTCCAGCACCATTTATGCAAGGTTTAGAAAAATTCATGTTATTCGTTAAAAAAGGAAATAAAACAAAACTTATTCTCAAAACTTTACTTTGTTAAGACGGAGAATAATTTTATAAAAGAAGCAAAACATGTTCTCCGAGCCATCATAGCCTCGTGAGAACCTCGGCAAAGTTTGTGAGAATTTTCGACTGCATGCGGGTTTTCACTGATCTGCTCTCGAATTCTCCCAAACGTTCGCCTCAGTTTTCACCAGGCTATGAAGGCTTGGAGAAATTGTTTTATTTCTTTTAATAAATTGTGAAAAAAAAAATATATATACAATTTAATTTTATCAGATAGTAATGACTAAATGTTTAAATAATTGGCGTAGAAAGATTTATATTACCCCTCGCCGATTCGTTTTTGATGAAAGGAGAAATTTTTCAGATCTCCCACGATGATGTTAAATATGAAAACATCTCTTTTACAGAACAATTGACAGAAAAGAAATTGTGTATTCTGGCCCCGCGAAGGATCAAAACGTGCTGCCAAAGTTTCAGAAAGAAATCGGCCCGCAGGTTGTACAAACATTAACTGTAAGTAAAATTATTTCTTTGCAAGGTAATGTAATAAGTTCATCCTGTAAAATCCTTTTGGAAATTGGTCATCTTGACTGCTGACTTCATTTCTAGCTTTTTCTCCATTCTATTTTATGCAAATCTAAATGGAAAAAAAAAATCAGTGATTTGTCTCTTGAAATTCAACAATCGATATTTTAAGAAAATGATCTTAGGTAAAAAAAAAAAAATCTTTCTTCCTTTCTGATAGGTTACAAACAACGGACCAAGTGATGTGGATAATTTTAACGTAGAAATCAGAATACCCTTCTTGCTTACAAAGCACGAGTACAGCGTCATTCTGTATCTTCTGCAAATCGAGGTTAGTTTTATAAACTATTCATCCTTGGCTCATTTTGCGTCAATCATTCTTTAGTACATGTAATCAGCTTTGTTTTCCTTCGGATAGCTTTTAATATTTAACAGCCGCAGCAACATCAACAACAAGGTGTAGTTTTAAGCCTCTGCTCTTCTTCAGAACATTGTTGTTAATCAGTGGATTTTTTGCTTTGAAGAAGGGCGAAGTGTCAACTCTTCACTCTTGTAATGATAATCATTTTTTAAGTTGTAATCGTGAGTACTCTAAATTACGAGATGAAAAACACTCTACGCGTTGAAAAACAAACAATACGCGTTAAAAAACACACTACGCGTTGAAAAACACAATACGCGCGGAAAATCACACTATGCGTTGAAAATCACACTACTCGTTGAAAAATACACTACTGGGTTTGTACCGCGGTGTAAACAACGGCTTTTTGAATGATCGTCGCGATTATGATTATTGAGACTGAATTTATATCACGGTGTAAACAATGATATTATAAATGATCGTCGTGGTTTATGATTGGGACTGAGTTTTTGCCGTTATGTAAACAATAACGTTATGAATGATCGTCGCGGTTATGATTATTGAGACTGAGTGTGTACCGTGGTGTAAAAAATGGCTTTGTGAATGATCGTCGTCGTTATGATTATTGAGACTGAGTTTGTACCGCTGTGTAAACAATGAGGTTATGAATGATCGTCGTGGTTATGATTATTGAGACTAAGTTTGTAGCGCTGTGTTAACATGATCGTTGTGGTTATGGTTATTGCGACTGAGTTTGTACCGTGGTGTACTAAACAATGACGTTATGAATGGTCGTCGTGGTTATGATTATTGAGACTGAGTTTGTACCGTGGTGTAAACAATGACGTTATGAATGGTCGTCGTGGTTATGATTATTGAGACTGAGTTTGTACCGTGGTGTAAACAGTGACATTATAAATGATCGTCGCGGTTGTTTAGGCAATTCAAACAATTTATTGCTAAAGAATCCTGAAAACAAAAATCGAACCCTTGACAGTGCTCTAACCAAATGAGCTATATTTAAGTGGTCCATTCTGAGGTGTTCAGCCTTGTTTAATTATTTTGCAAGCGCTACCCCTTTATTTTATCAATTTTAGGATGAGCTATCTCCTTGTAGCCGTAGGTAGAGCATTTCAAGCTTAAGTTCTTTGTCTGTTCGTCAGAACGACAAAATGTTTGACTTTGTTAAAATAGTCCTTGTTTTACTTATACCCCCCATAACAATGTTTAACTAGCGACTTGTATAGTTACATGATGCATGTAAACTTGATATACTTTGCTTTTTTTAGCTCGTAGGAGGTGGTGGAAGCTGTAAAGGAAAAGTAAACTCGTTCAATATCCCTGTAAGTGTAGATTATTATTTGTACTGCGGTGGCAGAATGCTTATCTTCAGTAAACTCGTTCAATATCCCCGTAAGTGTCGCTTATTATTTATACTGCGATGGCAGAATTCTAATCTTCAGTAAACTCGTACAATATTCCCGTAAGTGTAGATTGTTTTTTATAGCTGTTGCAGAATGCTTATCTTCAGTAACTTTAAGTCTCGGTTTTTTCTTTGTTTTAGTGTAGCTCTTCTTAAAACTATGGCACGTTTGCTAACGAGGCAAAAAGTGTAAATGTATATCAGCCTTAAGAGTTTTACTTGTATGAGGAGATTGAAAAATACAAAAGGGAAAAAACATTTGCCTTCACTTAGGTAATTTACTGCTCATTTCCAGAGGATTTATAACTTTCTAAATATGTCATGATCTAAAATCAAGAGGGAGGACCTCAATGAGAGGTTGAGGTTTCTACATCCCTTACATCCCTTACAGTAAGATTCATTATTCCAGCTTTTTGATGCCAGTCTGAGGGTTTCTTTAGTTGAAAATGGCTCGAGAAAGCACTTTTTAAACACAATACTTGCTAACGAAGTCTAGCTTTCGTGACGGTTTACTAAAACAATATACATTTTAATTAGAAGGCGTGACACAGTTTAAAGCTTGAACCCCGGTTGAAATGAAACAACAGTATCTTGCGTAAAAACACGTTGTGTTGGATTGAAAAATCCATTTGCTATTAAACTCCTCTAATACGTGTCATTAGAGCCATGGCCGTCATCAAAGGGTTAACTGTATTTCGTGTACTTTTTATCCCAACAGAAAGAAAACGTAACACAGATTGAACGCGAAGCTAAGCGGAAACGACGCGATACAAGTTCAGCAGTTCCATTTTTGGTATAACTTATTATATTTTACCACCAACTTTAAAATTTTTGATAACGTATTAAATTACTGTATTTTAAATTTACTTCTTAGCGCAAATAAAAAAACTACTTGACTCTTTAATCAAATTGTTTTTTTTTTGTGTGAAATTACGCCAATCACGAAAGCTTTATAGTTTTATGTTTTTACGGGTCTTTACTATTTTTTTTAAATTTATTATTAAACTTATTTCCATAGCGAAAATAAGGAAGCTAAGTAAATAAAAGTCATGCTGAGGTTTCCTTTTCTATATCTGAAATAGAATAGAGTTTATTAATTTCAAAGAGACTGATCGAAATATAAAACTTTGTCCCAAACACTAAAAGCTTGAGTTCTTATCCTGAAGTTGGTACATAGACTGAGATTAATTATCGATCGCAATCTGACTAACACAGTAGAGATTAACATCTAAGGCCCCCCAACACAACGGACCGAGTTTCCTATCCTGAACTTCGCACTTAAACTGAGATTTTTCGATCACAATCTGCTATATATAATACATTAGAGGTTTTTAACATCTACGGCACCTAACAGAACATGTCCGGGTTATTATCCTGAACTTTGCACGCGGGCCGTGAGATTTGTTTATCACAATCTGACTGATACACTAAAGGTTATTTTTACACCTCCAAACACAACGGACTCAGGCTCCTATTCTTAACTATGCTCGTGGGCTGAGTTTTGTCGATCGCAATTTGACTCACATAGGAGAGCATCGCTTCCTAACACACCGAGCCTAGTTTGTAATCGTTGACCTCGCATTTGGGCTGAAGTTTGTCTGTCACAATCAGACAAACTGATTATGACAGACACTACCTATTTTACCTACTGAAAAATAATTGTTTAATTACAATGTATATACGCTTCCCAACAGTACGCTAGACCTCAAATCTAATCCTGAAATTCACTGAGATTTGTTGTCGCAATCTGACTCGTTTGATTTTCTACGAGCACTCCGGTACTCCCCCAAGCTGGAATGTGATACAAGCATCTTGTACCTTAGAGACCCAAGTTAAAATAAGGCTCTCATTAACAGAAAGTTTCCGTTTTAGTTTACCTTAATATGTTGACTTCATCTGAATATGATAAATGTTTTCTTTTGTTATCTCATGGCTGCGTGGTTGGCATAGTCGTGTTAGAATCAAGCTTCGTTATCCAGTCACAAGGCCCCTGGTTTGCTACCGGCCTTGTCAAGACTTGAAAATCTGTGAATACCCTCTTTACCACACAACATTGTCTAACGGCTGCGTGGCTAGCGTAGTTGGTAAGAATCTTTGCCTTCCAACCGCAAAGTCTCAGGTTTGATCGTTCCCCGACTGATGAGATGTGAACATTTGTGCTACTACTTTACCAACAAAGATTGTCGTGGCGTGGTTAGCGCAGTTTGCAAGATTCTTTGTCTTCTAGCTTCAAGGTCCTTGGTTTGATCCTAAGCCGAGATTTGTGCGACATTTCTTTTCCGCTTAAGCTGACATGGCTCTTTATCCTTAAGTGGTCGGTAAATGAGTACCAGCTTCTACTGGGAGCTAACCTGCGATGGAGTAGAGTACTGTCGAGGGGAAGTCTTAAAGATGATCAAAAGTTTAATGCTACAGAAACCAGACAATCGCGCTGGTTCTTGCGTCGTTAGTCTCAAAAGGATTCTTATCATATTAGCAGAGTTTATGGTGTACATTAAGCTACAACTTGTTACTTAACAACTGTTTTAACGTATATATGATTCCATTCATTCTTCAGAATTGCGTTTACATTTGTCTGACCTGTACTTTTTTTTTGTAGAATTGCAATAAAGGTGAAGTCTGCAAGGCTTTTGTCTGTCGCTTTGGAAAGCTTTCGAAAGGAGGTCGCGTTGATATTAAGCTTACTTCCCGTCTTTGGGCCAATACCTTCCTAGTGGTGAGAGTTAATCACAATTCTAGTTACTATAGGATAGAGCAGAAGTGTTGTTGAATAACTGTTAACGTATACAATCTGATAGCATGTTATGCTTCTAAATATAGAAAAGCAAAAGCAACCCTAAACATACAGATTCCCTGAAGACCTACAAACTCTTTATTTAAATTTAAAATGAGTTTAATTTATATTAGCAAATTCAGTTCCTAACAGAAGCATTTTCATTTAATGATGGTGTCAGATTGACCTCGAAACGTTGTGTACTTTTTCTAATTTCCGTCACCACTTTATGTGTATCGAAGCACTTTTTTATCAAGACATATACTAAAACAGTTTTGTGGCTGAAGTTTTGCAAAGTTTGATTCAAGCATAGTTTTGTTTCACTCAAACCGATTTAGTTAGTTTGAATCCGGATTGGGCTTAATCATCCAATATTTCAGTTTTACTAATTTATTTGTTAAGGTAGTAGGGGCACTGTGTGAAGAAAGGAATTCCATCCACTAATTCTCTGAAAAAGTATGTCCGGATTCTTTCTGCTTGAGAATTTCAGTTTTCTTGACTTGTATAGAAAAACTGAAAGCTCCCGATTTTTTTATTTTTTCCGGCAAAATTTGATTGGCAAGGAGGAAATAAACAAATATGGATAAGATTTTGGTGCAAGTTTCAAGGTTTGTTAAGCAATCAGACTTGGTGAAACGTTTTGGTTCTTAGTATTTTAGAAGTTTAAAAAATCGATGATCTGAAAATCTTGAAAATGCCGATGTAAAATTTCCATTGTGAACCAGCATTACATATTCAGAGCTTTTCTAGCCCTTATAAAGATTCGCCTACAAAACACTTTTAAAATTTTTTCCCACCTAAGTTACGTTTTGTTTTATAAGGAAAGAAAGCGGCGAATCGGAGACTTAGGTGTAGTAAAAAGCAATCGTTCCTGCGTTTTCGCTGCTGCCAAACTACGTTTAAATTTACGTTTCCGATCGTACAGTTTCCATTTTTATTTGCGCTACGATAAAGTCATTATTGCCTGATAAAAACTTTGCATTTGACCTGTTAACGCACTCCCATTCAAGTTAAAATTAGCACATGTACCATACGTACCCCAGATCGCAATTCGACTATGTTGAAAGAAAGGCTGGGTTAATAAACATTACGTTAACGCACAAGTGCGCAAGTGCGCGAGTGCGATTTGAAAACTTCAAAACATCGATCTAACGACCATAATCAAGAAATGCACAAGCAATTTTATGCAATTTTTTTGTTTATTATTTTTATTCTCAACAATCGTATTTTGGCGTAAAATACTTACAACATTTTATCGAGCTTTACCTACGCGTACTCTTTAATTTTTGGTTGACTTTCCGTTTTGTTGTGTCGCCTACTTTTGTCAAACTTTTAACTAGGTCTGTGTTGCTTTCAGAATATTTTGCATTTAAGAGTTTTCTTTTCGTTGCTTAACATTCCTTTGGTTTGAAATACCAAAACGTCTGTTAGTCGTTTTGTTTTTGTTTTCAAATTTTGCGTTTGCGGGTATTTCCATAGCAACTTCCCTATTGCACTTAATAAACGAAAAGACACTCTATATCTTGTTTATGCATTCGCACTTATCCAATTAGAAACGAGATATTTTTCTAAGAAAATTAAAGGGCTTATTACGGTCTATATCTTTTTTTTCTTTTTGATTTTAGGAAAAACTGGGAACTTTGGATGTAGAAACGAGAGGAGAAATTATCCTTAATACCAATAAAATAGTTCAAAGTAATACGGAAAATGATAGGTTTTCGGTAAGTACCGATTGTTTTGTTTATTTTCATTTCTGGTGAGAATTCATTTTTATGAGTCAAATGAGTCATGAGTCAAGCCATGAGTTAGGCAGCGGTTTTTCGTGTAAGGTTAGGATTGGGGTTAGGTTTAAGGTTGGGAGGTGGCTTTAGAGTGCTTTCTTTTGGGCCAATTCTGAAATAGGAATACATGGAGTTTTTGGAAAAGACGTTCGTTTGGGACCTAATCTGATTCCGGATTACTTGAAATACTCTTCCGCTCATTCTGCACCTGATATCTAGTGACGTCACACGCACTAAACTGAAAGACAACAACAAAAATAACATTAAAATAGCGGAGAACCGGCTCGACAGCAAAGAAAATGCCGTGCCTGCTGTATTGCGTTCTCCAGAGCTAAAGAAATCCGCTGACCCGAAGTGAAAATTTCCGCGCGCATTTAAGAATACGTGGATTACTTAGAATAACTAACTGTTCGTTTGGTAAATTTATTTCTAGAAAATTCAGATTATTGCAAAATGTATTCCTACTCCGGAATTGACCCAAACGAACGCACACTTAGTGTTAGGATTGGGGTTAGGGTTAGGGTTAGGATTAGGGTTAGGGTTAGGGTTGCCGGTTTTTTTTTCTCATGATTCATTGACTTGTGACTTACTGAGTTACGACTCCTGGACTCATGATTTGTTGACTAATGACGCATGTACTCATTTGACTCATGACCCGTTGACTCATGACTCATATACCTATGACTAATACACTCATGACTTATTTACCCATTACTCACTTACTAATGACTCATTGACTCGTGACTCATTAACTATTTTACTCGTTGACTCATTGACTCATGACTCCTTGAGCCTTGTCTCGTGAGTCGTTGACCCATTGAGTTGTGAGTCGTTGACTCATTAAGACTTTGATCTCATTTCCGGTATGTTATGTAAAAAACACTGCAGCCTTCTTTCAGTGGCTAATATCATTTTGCCTGTAATTAAAGATATATCTACGAGTAAAGCCTCAATCTAATAGAACAAAGATCAAGACCCCCATATGGATATTTATAGTGTCGGCTTTGGGTGGTGCTCTTCTTCTAGCTTTGGCTGTGGTTTTGATGTACAAGGTAAGTTGTATAACAAATTCATTTGTGTGGAAACCGTGGTTCGTGTCGCATGATTAAAATAGAGTTTTTATTACCAGTTAAACAGCTCGATCAGAAGGTACATTGTTTTTCTAAATAGTATACTATGTGCGAGTCTTTGCTGACGTCATTCTATTAGTGTACATTCTGCTTCATTAGCATACAACTCTAAGTAGTTAACAAACAAAGATAAATAAGATTTGATTCTAAAACTGTCAAGAGAAAGAGATAAAAAGCTTGACGCTATTCAAGCAGTTTCTAAAAAGATATGGCGCGGTTCCAGAATACTCAAAACAGCTGCGTGGCAAAACCGTTAATGGGCCATACATTCTCTGTAAAATCTCCATGAGATCACAGGAGCAGTGTTTAGTATATCACTGTCATATTTTCGGGCAACATGTTTATTTTACAAGACCCTCTCAATATACAGTGCTTCAGTTTTTATAACCTAATTAGAAACTGGCGCATATATGCTGATGAATGGAAAAATGTAGACAAAGATCGTCCTATTATGGAATAGGTGTAGTCAGGAGATGTCATAGTTTTTATAACAAAAGGTTTGCCACTGCCTCTTGATATTTTTATTTTTAACAACTTTTATTTTAAAAGTTTGACCCTATTCAAGCAGTTTTTAACAATTAATTTATTGGAGTCAGTGGCAAACCTTTTGTTATAGAAAGTATCGTCCTATTATGCGTGGATATTCAATACTTGATAATCTGTATTATGCCGTCTTTCAGTCTATCCATACATGGATACATCCATTTGTACTTCCATCGTTCTTTTATAACTTACTTTCTTCGACATTCCTGTTTTATCATTTTTTTGCTATTACAATTTATCCTTTCCTACCTTTTTTTTGTCGTCTCTACCTGCTCAAATTTATATTTTGTTAGTTTATCAGATTGCTTTCTCATACACAACATAAACATAATTATTTCAAGTTTCATTAAATACTAATTAACATTAATTAAATACTAAATCAATAATTGTATAATATTCAGTATAAGAATAAAATGCTCTAATAATAACTAATGATAATAAGTAATAATAATGATAATAATATATAATAATAAAAATATAATGCTCTAATAATAGCTAATAATAATAAATTATAATTACCTAAACAATTAAATATTAATTTGAACGCCTTAAAAAAGAGAGTGATCGCCAAAATTGGAGTGAAACTGTTGCAGAAATAAAAGCGATCGAGTATATTATGTAAAAAATGGTGTCAAAATAACCTTGTGAAAAACAAACAATGAACGCTAACAATAACAAAGAATGCCAAGGGGAAAGTGAGCTGGTCTGAAAATGTGACAAGTCATTGAGTGAAGGTTTGGAACATAAACGTTTTACACAATTGTTTCTTAAGAAACTCAGACGCAGTTTATCACCATCATCACATGAACACCTTCGTTAATGTTCGCATAAGAAACTAAGAAAATCATTTGAAATCAGTATTTACTGATACTTTTATCTGCCTCATTTCTTAAAAGGCCGGATTTTTCAGGCGAAGGATAGCAAAGATCTCCCAGCCAACGCAAGAAGAAACAGAAGCAATGACCTCAAAATAACAATGTTTTTAAATAATGTATTTGAAACTCCGCGGTCTGTCTTGCAGCCAAAGCCATATTTTTATCACTTACGCAAATTTTGAAATGCAGAGCAACGGAAAATCCACGGATGAAGGGCTTTATTTTATATCTAGTATCAAGCTGAAGAAAGTTTTAGGATAATGTTGAAAAACAGACGTTTACCATATATGTCATTGAAGGAGCAATTGACAGAACTTTGGTAGTCTTGCCAGTATTTTGCGAATTGTTCGCTCACTTATTTGCAACCGTTACTGGCTTCAAAAGAAACGAAGTTTTTAGCCGCTAGAATTGCTTTTATAAAGTTTACCTCCTTCTTTACTAGTGGTTGTTGCGAAATGGGTTGGGAGAGGGGAAACAAAATTTTCCCTTAGAAGAAATAGAAGGGCTATGATAGTTTCATTTTCCACTAACAAGTTTTTAGGCCACCACGAACAAATTATCGTGTCCTCGATCATGGTAAAGAACGACTGGAAGGGGTTAACGTTGCTGCTCTGTTTTAGGAAACTGAAAAACTTTAAGAATTTGTATAGTTTTATTTTTTAAAAAAACATATATAATGTAAATTATATACAAAATAAAGCTATTTAACGGATATTTTAAAATTGTGAATACAATGTTCTTATAGCCGGTGTGTCTTGATGACCTTCATAGGAAACAACTCCGTTTCCTTAAATTGATGAAATTATTTACAATAGAAGCCTGCACTTAGGCTTTAGTTATATTGAACGTTATAGCCCAGTTAAGCGGGCTGAAAGCAAACCCTTAGTATTACAATATACTAGCCGGGCTGGCCTGGCCCGGCCACAAGGTTGGCGGGAGTATAATTTCATATTAACAACATGACGGGATTGCCAAAGTTTCCCACCACGTTTACTTAATGATAGGAACATTTAAGGATGAAATTTACAAAAATATTTAGGAACACTCAGCTTCAGCTTCAAGATTAGACGTTGATTCTACAGCGTGTACAGATAACTAATTTTGCGAGGGCGAGCCCTGTCTTGCAATTGTATATGGAGTATTCTTCTTCCCGATTTAACAGGATTCCGGAAGGTTCTTATCGCTCGAGATCTCGGGAAACCGTGCTGAAGAATTTTCATGTAATCGCGAGCCAAATTTTTTCAGGGTTGATGCGAATAGCCAGGATCTCGGAACAAAAACTCAGCCCGCTTAACCGTGCTAGCCTGTTTGTTAATAGTGATGTTGTTGCCTTTTTGGTGGGTCAATAAATATCCGGAACCAAATGTAAGAGATTCCACTTGTTCATGCCACATGGTGTTCTACTGAGTTGTGCTAAACACAACTTTTAGTTACACGCTCAATTTCAGATTTAATTTGGATAAGAGTCCTTTGCTGTTGAAATCTCCTTTTTAATGAGAATTTAAAAATTATTCGCAGTTGCTAAATATAAAATCCCATAAATAGAGACTAAAACGTATTTGGTAAAAGATTGAAATATTTTTAAAATATCATTCAAAGTGAATATCAAAATAAACAGAGACAATAGACCCTTTTTCATGGTTTCAATATTTTTTGTCTCCACTGAAATTTTCTTGCCAGGCCTACAACAAGCTTACAACAAGCGTTCAAAACAAATAAGAATGTCTTCTTGCGTAGTCACAATCTAATGATGGTACACTTAGTGTGAAATACGCCGGTGTCACATAATTGATTATTCTATTTTTGCTAAATACATGAAGAGAAACAATTACAGCTCCAGTAACCTTAAAAATTTAAAGTCTTTCTCTATGCACTCCCTTAAACCGACTTTAAACACGGGTTGTCAACTCATTTCTTCCACTAGCTCTTCTTTTAAGTAATTTTTATATCCAAGGTGTAGAATGAGTGTACAGCTATATATACCATTCCTTAAAAAATACAACCAATCGGAGGCCTCGAAAGCCGTCGCATATTCTGCGGTATCCAACGGGTATTATCCAACGGGTGGTATTCCACCCGGTTCTCCCGACATTACTTGCGAGGGACTATCGAAATGGCGCCAAAGCTGTGTGCATACATTTCCGGAATGGCGCCAAAGTTGTCCGTCAACGTTGTAAGACCTTAAAACGTCAGCACAAACTGCGGTTTTAGATCTTCGTTCTCCATGCGGGGATAAATTAGCTATTTGTACTTTTTAAGGCATGGGATTAATTAGTTATGCAATGGTTTCTCATGAGATACCGTGGAAATGCCACTTGTCACTTGTATTTTCTTCCTATACTCACTCGTTCAAAGGCTCGTGTGTATAAGGAAAATTCAAGTGACGCGTGGCATATTCCACGGTGTCCCACTCGAAACCATTGCATAACTACTATATATACTGTATTGTAAACATATCATTCTATGTCTAAAAAATAAAAAAAAACCCGAAAGCTTTGCATTACTTGTTTTAGAATTATTAAGAGACAGTGCGACATTGGTGGGTTAAGCAATAAAGTTGAACAAAATGTTCATCAACTTCTAAAATGCCAAAATCAAACAAATGAGAAATAGTTACGCGAGCAAGAAAAGCACGCTGCTCAACTTATGAAAACTTGTGGATACTTCTTGAAAACTTACATAAAGGAAATGGCGGCATACATCGACTTAACACGCGAGTAGCTTTTAAGAGGGATAGCGAGATGCGAGTCACGTGAGCAGTTTGGCTACTAAGCCAGATTACACGCTTTTTTATAAGAACAACTTTATAAAAACAATGAGGCTCAGCTAAATCCTTTACGAGCCAAGTGGCCCATGGAGCCGGCGCTTATCTCCGGTTTCTGTAGTGTTAAGCGGATGAGA
>JAOBAY020063311.1:0-12615 GCA_025331085.2 Zoanthus sociatus
GAGTACACTAAGTGGGAAAGCAGGTACACCTGGGTTGGAGGTCATCAAGCGCTGAAGGCTCAAGTATCTAGTGTCCAAGGGCTTTAGAAAGTTGCCAGATGCCTTTGCTGAGAAAGCTGGTACAGCCGTCGGGGAACGTCAGTACAATTTACCGGTGTACCGGCCTTAAGAAACACACTGTAACAGAAGTGACGGCTTATAGGGAGTAGAAGGGAAATCAAAGAAGTTTAACAAAAATGAACTTTTCACTTTGTACTAGTCAGCACAGCAATAAACAAGTGTTCAGCTAGGTACAGCCGTGTGAGCACCTAGACCTTCCTTACAATTAGCAGTTTTTTCGCTTTCATATTTTTCCGCGCAGCGTTGTTTTGGGTAACATAGTCCTTTGATTCAAAACTCCTGAACGAGTCTGGGTGGGCAATTTGGAATGCAGATAAAATAACAATTCTAATCGTAAATAAGTCTGTTGAAGACAGTAATAAACACTAATCTAATGAACAATATTCTTTTTATTGTTTTGAAGCCATTGCGCACGTACTCGCAGCTTTAGTAAGTTCAAAGTATTGTTATCTATATCAAGAAGAAAGTCGTAGATAGTAAAGTACGTTCGATCAAACAATAAAAACACTACTGAAATCTATAAGGAAATTTCACTTCTGCTATTTGCATCTAAGAGCTTTCATGATTTTCAAACAACGAAATTTCATCCAATAAAAAGATTTTACAATCAGCTTTATCAAACGATATTGGATATTACGTGTGTTTTGATTGGTCTACAAAAGTGTTTTCGTAGCGCTATTAAGCACGAAAATGGCGTGAGCAATATGGTTATGAGAATTTACAGTTTCATGATATAGATGAAAGTATACATATGCGCTTCGTACATCTTTTTTCTCTTTGTTAATAAGGAAAATGATAATTTTACAAAAAAGATAAAAAACAAGTTCTCTGTGCTTTCATAGCCTGGCGAAAACCGATGCAAAGTTTGTGAGAATTCTAGAGCACGTAAAACCCTTGATTGCATCTTGGGTTTTCACTGATCTGCTCTCAAATTCTCCCAAACATTGGCCTCGGGTTTTCATCATGCTATGAAGGCCCAGAGAACAGATTTTTATTTCTTAGTTGAAACTGGTCTGTTCTGTTATAAAGTTGAACTACAAGCCAGGAGGTGCTCAATTCTCATTTGCGCATCGGCATCAGTAACAAAACGGGATAAATGAAATTATTTTTCAAGATGGCACGGATAATGCTGCAAACGAGGAAAATGAGTACCACAATCTTGAGTACCACATGAATACTGGACTCCCAACTGAGTAACGCACAGGAATCCCAACCGAATAACACCAACCCCAAATGAATTGCACAAAGGAATTTTAACTGAATTACACACAAGAATCCCAGCTAAGTAACACCATGGGAATACCAATCAAATAACAAACGGGAATCCCAACTGAATGACACATTGGAATCCCAACTGAGTAACACACAGGAATCCCAATTGAGTAACACACATGAATCCCAATTTAATAACACACAGGAGTCCCAAATTTAAAAACAAACACAAACGAAGCCAGTAAAGCTAGCACGATTTAGGAAACACACCTATTGCAGAGAATCTGAATGTTAGTAATGTTTAATGAAGTTACACTCACCATTTGGGTTTGTTAAGAGGATCAGGTATAACAATAACTTGAGAGTTGGGGATGATGGATTGCCAACTATGAGTTCTTAAAGGCTGCAACAAAAGAAGTAGCTTTATTTGCAAGTAAATCAAAGAAGAACTGAAACTAAAATTTATTAAAACTATGATTTATCCGACATTATTTTTTACTAACAGTATTTAAGTTTATTTATTACTAGTATTATAAACATTGCACCGCAGAAGCACCAAACATATGGGTGTTTGAAAACCATGTACCTGCATAACATCACAAACTCATGAGAATACTTACAGACTCATGAGAATACTCACCCAGAGAGAGATGAGTGTGTGAAAAAGTGTGTGTAAACGAGTGTGTGTAGAAAAAGAAAGAGAAACAGAAGTGGAAGAAGAAAGTGAAATGACAAAGAAGAAAACAACGAAGAAAAAGAAGACAACAAAGAAGATGATGATGAAGAAGAAGACAACAAAGAAGAAGAAGACAATTAGGAAGATGAAGAGGTTAGAAATTAATTTTCATTTAAAATATGAGTCCAATATGTTAAACATTTGTCGTGTGATGCAGTGAAAGTTTTACAAAGAAATTGAAATTTATAATTGAATTCTTTTCACTCCTAAGTTATTTGGAATTTTCGAGCGCCAATACCTCTTCAGCAACTGTGTGCAAATGTTTGTCATTTGGGGTGCTTGACAATATTTTAAACATGGAAACATAAAGATGGTATCTCCTCGGTAAGTTTGGATATGCAAGAAAAATATCACCATAATAATTATTATGGTAACCACTTCGCCACACTTTTGTCGTCGAATTTTTTTTTATCGCTAATTACAAATTAAAAGCTTTATGGACACTAGGAGACCTCTTGTAAGTCCATTTGTAAAAGATTTTTTTCTAAACTCAAGTATGAAATTTGTTTTCAAGAACCATTTAATGCCCTCTATACCTCGATTTTCCTCCGGCCATAAAAGTAAACATTACGACAGTTATTTGCAGGAAGAAGATAACCAAAGATCGCTTTCAAAATTCCTTTTAGCTACTGTATAAGATTAATTAAAAACTGTATTGCTATCTAGATCAAGTATGCTAGTGGGATAGTTGCATACTTACAGCATGTTTCGCACGAGGCATTCCCACATCCAATTTATCAACAAAGTTTGGTGTACGACCAAGACCAAATAGAATATATGGCAGCTGTAGGGCAAAGTGGCTCGACTGAGATAGCTGGGCAGCTAACGGGTAAAAATGACAATTACATCAAATAATATCGCAATTTAGGCCATGAAACTATGGATCGATCACAATTTATGAAAGATTTAAACGGTAGTGGATGGACTGAGATAGTTGGACAGCTAACAGGTAAATATGACAATTACATCAGATCGTATTGCAATTTAGGCCATGAAACTATGGATCGATCACAATTTAAGAAAGATTTAAACGGTAGTGGATGGACTGAGATAGTTGGGCAGCTGACGGGTAAAAATGACAATTACATCAGATCGTATTGCAATTTAGGGTATGAAACTATGGATCGATCACAATTTAAGAAAGATTTAAACAGTATAAATAGGTTCTTGAAAGCCTCAACCGGAATTGAACCTGTAGGGCTCGACGGTAACTAGCCATAAACCAGTAATTTAGTTTTGATAGTAAACAAAAAGAAATTCAATGAACTAGTTTCTATATTTCTCAACAAAGAATTGGCTAGTAAAACCTCTAATTTATCACTTACATCAGCACTGCAAGTTGAAAGGTTAGTGTTGGGCAATGTGCCCTGTAGTAGTACTTAAAGCCAAAAGCTACATGTTTTACTACATGCAGGTGGTAAAACATTGCATATTTAGACTGATATGTAATTTAGACGGTATGCAATTTGCAGAGCTTTATTCATAACCCTAATAGATTCTGCACGTTTTATGTAAAAAATTTCAAATTATTATTTGAAAACCACGAACACATTGGGTGGTCTGCTTGTGGTTTTATAAGCCAAACGGCCCATGGAGCCGGCACTTATCTCTAGTTTCTGTAGTATTTCAACTTGGCACACAAGGTAGTTACTAACAAGGGCAGTGGATTTGTCTCTGCTATCACCTGAGACAATTCTGAACAAATTTCATTGTGAGATAAACGAATGTTCTCTAATTAAAAACCTGTCCATTGAGCCACATTTGAACGGATATCAATGTGAAATTTGAACCCAGGATAGCCATATGCAAATCCTGAATCCTGTGGATTAAGCCACCATACTATTCAACTTGTCACACTGTTACCCATGGACTATTTACAAGGATATTTATCCAGAGAGTTCAGTTCAGTTTAGTGGTCAGAGTGAGAGTTGAACTCAGAACAAAAGAAGACAAATTAATATTAATAATAACAATTAAGAATCTGTTCATTGAGCGACGATATATTTCAACAGCGCAGAGTGATTCTTCCTGTACGAGTTGAACCAGATATTATTCACAAAGGTAGTGGATTTGTCTTTGCTATCACCACTAGACAAGATCAAAACAAATATCAATGTGAGATTTGATTCCAGGATAACCATATACAAATCCGGAATCCTGTGCATTAGCCATCGTACTATTCAACTTGGCACACTAATACCCATTTACTATTTACAAGGATGTTTATCCAAGACAGTAGTTACAATGAAAATTGAACGAAGCACATAAAAACACACATTAAAATAGATGTCTCTCCACTGCAAAGTTACATCCAAACTGCTTGTAAGTGGTGAACCATTTCGGTATTTGTCGACAAGATGGCAAAGAAAAATCCAAAAACTAATCCATGTTTGATCTGAATTAAGAATAAAGCTGAAAGCAAATCTGAAGCGCCTTTACTGAAGCAACCTCCATTGAATATTAACAAAGAGAGATCGGCTATTTTCGAGGGTGGATGTGCCTCTGGTATCACCAAAGAAACATTAGCAGTTGCGATAATTGAACCTAGGATAAAAGAATGGAAATATGGCAGCTAGCCTACCCACTTAATCATGGTAATTCTCGCCGTAACACAATTTTACCAGAAGAAAGATCATCTGGCAATTTACAAGAACAGTAACTTGTTTCCCGGTATCTCAATGGACAACTTCAAACAGTGGCCAGAGAACAATTTGAGCAAAAAGTGACCAAAGGCTACATTTACAATGTACGTGATACATAATACATTAATGGAGCCGAAACCAATGTAGAATTGCACACAATTTAGGCATCCTGATGATGAACAGTAACTGTGTTGCTATTTTTTTTCAGCAGCATTATAGTTATGTCTGTTCCGATATCCATATGCTAGCTTCCAATTAAAATATTTATTGCTACCAGTTGACTAGATAAGAGGTTTGTGAATTGTCTCAAGTATTACAAACAAGAGTTAAACAGTGTTAAAGAAGAGAATAATACATAGGTATCTTGCACGTGTATTGCAACTGAATTCTATTATTATCATAGCAAGGTAAACGGAGCAGGTAAACACTACAAACGCACCACTGCCATATCTGGGGTTTCCATTTGTATCCGTGGTGGTGTACTTGACAAATGGCCCCGGCGTGTTCACTCCATATGGCTACAAACCAAACACAAATTAAAAAGGTTAGTAATTTTATGTTAGCTACAAAGTTCTTGTTTACATAAAGCGTATAATATTTTGCAGCGCCTTTTCAGTACAACATTCTTGGTGAGACTTTACACCAAATATTAACACCATCACGTGGGCCACAAAACTGGAATTTACATCTAGAGTAAAATTTGCGTCCATAACATCGTTGCGTGCTCTATAAACATTGTTAACATGGTCTGATAAAAGGTTTGGAAAATTTTGCCTAGACCCAAATTAGAGGGTTCAAGATCTGACATTTTATGAACATTTACAATTTTGCTTTAGCATCAATCAGGGTTCGACACTATTTTTTCAACTTACTGGTCTAGTGGTTAGTGTCAATTTAGAAGTTAATAGCCATCTTAAGAAACAGAGAAACATGTTCAGCCACTTTCATTTTTTTTACTAGCGAAAGTGGCTAGTTGAAATACAGAATCTACTAGACAAAACAACATTTCTACCAGTCTGTGGCTAGTTGGCTACTGTTAGTGTCGGGCCCTGAATTCAATATTTTTGAAAACTAAAGAATTTGGCATTTGACACATAAAGAGGCTCAAACAAGAGGTTAGCTAGCTGTAAAACTGCAGAAGTTTTATCATTCTTTTCCGTGTTACAACAATCACTTATTGGTATGGATGATACCGGTTTAGAATTATTCCGAACTAGATTGTAGAGTAGTCATTGTAAAAGAAGATACAATGTGATAAAAATATTTAAATTCAACTAAGTACTTGATGATCATTTTACGGAGCATAATATTTAAAGTAGAAAACCGTTTTAAATGTCAATTATTAATACTTTTAATCTAATCTACAGTTTATATATTTTTCATTTGCTGTATTTACCCTTTCTTGGATTTTGTTACTAAAAAGAGAAAAACAAACTACGGAAGGCATTACAGGTTATAAAGTTCTATCATCTTACCATTGCCTTGCAAGAGCACGAACGATAGCAGACTCCACTCAACACTAAAACATAACATTTATAAGATATTGAAAATGTTATTCCGAATGCAGAAAAAGTGAAACAGATATCTCGTAGGTTAAATATATGGGTATACAACAGAAATATAATTTAATACAATACAATCTAATCTTATCTAATATAATCTAATCTGCTGTAATGTAATCTAAAAGAAATTATCACTAAATAACAAAACCATAGCTTACCCATGACCTTCAGAAAATTTGTGTCGGTAGACAAGTCATTTCTAATTGCATGAAGCTGGTAATTTCCGTCTTTCTTACTGACGAGTAAAAGGTCTGAGTTTCCCTGAAGACAAAATGTGGTGCGAGTAAAACACAAAGTCAGCCAAACTCAATTCTTAAGTTCTTAGATGAATGAAAGATACAGTAATAAATCCCTTGAGAACCTTGGGACAGGCACTTATCCCTTTCAGGTGAAAAAATTCTTCAACTGAAGTTGTGTATATTGGTAAGTATCCTACTGCTGGGATCTATTTCACAAAGAATCATTTCATTTTAAACGGATGTTTTTTCTGTTTTAGCTTCAAAACGTGTTTTGAAAGTTCTGTATATCGTTTCAGTATTTTCTACAGTGTAGTGATTTTACGTGGTTTCTGTAAGTACTGTCTCTTACATTTGTTTAAAGTAAGTTTGAATTTTGTTAGAATTGTCTGTAGTTGTCATTTCGGCCAGGTAGAACACACACTGGTTTTAAACCGACTTCTTTGAATAGAGATGGATGCATGGATGGATAATAATAATAATAATAATAATAATAATAATAATAATATAATAATAATAATAATTATAATAAAATGTTGGTTGTTTTGTGTAGAACGCTGCGTATACCGGTACAATGCTCTTTCCAGCTTTAGTTCTTCTTGTTGCAGTTAATTGCTCTTTCTCAATATAAACAACACCGAAAGAGATACACCCTTGCTGCACACTTAAACTCGAAAACTAAAAGAGCGATTTGCGCAATGAAATGCATTAGATCAGAAAAATATATTAAATTTCGCTCGCCTACAAAGGCATGCATATTCGCAGTCCTATTTTTTTCATGAGACGTCTGTAATCCGAGTTGGAAAACTACCTAGAGGTTTATAAATGCAATTTTCAAACTTTTTCGGTAGTAAACGAGCACTGTCATAGTTCAGTTAGGTATAATTTCCGTACTGGGGCGTACTTATTTATGCATGCAGTTTCATCGCGTATAACTATAAAACTTAGGGTCTTGGTAAGGGTTAGTTTGCATGATTAAACAGTAGTACGCCCCAGCACGGAAATTTTACCCTGTTCATATATTATAGCCTTAATGAAATGGATTGCAAAATTAATTTTACAGAGCTGAAAACTAAAAATAAATACTTGTTCAAACATCTCTAAATAATCAACTAACAACTAGGGCAAGAATGATTTAATTGCAATTGCTTTAGTGTTTCTTTATTCTCAGTGCAATATTCATTGTAGTGGAATATCACCAGAATATTTCACCACAAACTGTATAAGATCTTTATTTTGTATTTTTTTTTCAGTCTAAAATAACAATAGAATCATCCTCTTAACTCGTATTCCTAAACAATACGTTTCGTAACAAGTTGTAAACAAAAAATTCAGGATGGAAGTTATATGAAAACTTACTTTTGTGGCATGTATTCCGACCAAGTAACTTTAATAAGCCTTAACTTTAAACAATTCCTACATAAAAGAAAATAGAGCTAAACAGAAGTAAAGAAATCCGTTGCATATTCTTCGGTATGTAACGGGTAATATGTTAAGAGTTGTATTCGACTCTGTTTTCCCGCCGTGAAGTGTGCGTGCGAGTTATTTTCCCGCCAGAGTACGTACGTGCGTACCGGCAAACAAGCTAAAAGGTTTTCCAATAAAATTTTAAAGCACGGAACAAGAAAAGGACTTTTTTTTATCGAAATGGATTTTAATACACCTGGGAGAAATCAGCAATTTACAGATGATGGAGTCAATTTGTAACAAAAAAAACCGTGATAAGTGAAGAAAACAAACTTTGATGTAAAAAAATTCCCAAGGTCCCCCAAGACTATTCCGTGTTCAGAGAAACGACGTTTGTATAAACTGTCGTCAGCTGAACTTGACAAATAATGTTTCCCATTTTCTGTTAGAGATTTGGAAGCCAGGCATTGCGTATTTCATCTGCCACATGGGATCGATAAAGTTGTTGAGCAATGCTTTCTCGTGGCATATCGTGGAACATACCAGTTGTCAGTATCTATTATATAGATACTGATAAAATACCACTGAAAATTTTTTCTTTTACTAAATAATTATAATTTATTTTCATCCCGCACAATGAAGATACTATTTTTTTGCCCTCCAGTCAAACTCAAAAGATGAGATTCAACAGTTGATTGATAATAAATAATTCCATATCCTTGCGCGGTCAAGGATAATATCCTCTATTTATTACAAAATTAATTAAAATTGAACGGAAACATCAATAATTTTGAAAATATAGTATGCCTTAAACTAAATAAAAATTTATTTTAAATTGTTAACGAAACATTCATTGATATTATTACTGACAAAGTGAATGCTACAAAGAAACCAATTTTTGTTAAAAGCTTTATGTTTATTCTGTTCTGCAGCTCCACTTTAACAATTACCATAGTCAGTCTGTCGGATTTGCCCCTGCGCCCTGATGGAGAACCCCCCGATACATTTGTAGAGATGGAGCTGCAGTACGCGCACCAAGGCAAAGTAAAGACTGAAACTTACTCAAAGACCTGCAATCCTCATCTTTATGAAAGCTTTAAGTTTGATGTTCCTCTCCGCGATCTTGGCTCGCAAACTTTGTGGTTCCGTATTGTCGACATGTACGAGCCGCCTGTACTGTTAGGTGAGATAACAGTGCCTTTGGTCAGCGTTGCAATGAAGAGACTACTTTCAGATACCGAGTTGACCATCATCCGGGATATCATCAGACTCAGACCGCGACGAGCGCCACTCGAGCGACCAGCAAGTGTTGAAACCCAGTCCACAACTAGCGCCAGTGAACCAGAAGAGGCATTCGAGAGACTGGATCAAGAGGAGGGGCCAGCCAAGGCAGGAGAAGATCAAGAACGCGAAGAGTCAATTGTAAGTTTATGTATAATTATTTCTCTTTTTTTTTTGTTTCTCTTCGATTTTTTACGTGACTGCATAAAGTTTATGGACTGAGGTCATAAGATCAGATTAGACGGGTATAGGTTTGCTCAAATAACATGCACATCTTCACCACAAGATAAGGAGGAGTACACTCAAAACAGTAATTCACACATACTCCTCTCATGAGCCTTCTCTTCCTCTTTACTTTTTTTTCTCCGACCTTTCCCCTCCATCTCTCCCTACCACTTTTCACTCCCTCTTTCCCTTCCTTTTTCCCTCTATTTCTCTCTCCCTATTTTCCTCAATCTCCCCTTCCATTTTCCCTATTTATTTCCCTTCTCTCTCCTCTCCCTCTTTCCCTTTCTCCTTTCCCCTTCCACTTTCCCTATTTCTTTCTCCTTTTTCTCTCCTCTCTTTTTCCTCTCCCTTTCTCTTTTCCTTCTCCATTTCTTCTTACTTTTCTCCCTATTCTTGCCTTTTCTCCCTATTCTCTTTCCCCTCTTTTTTTCTCGTTTTCTCTACTTTTTCCCTAAACATAAATTACCCAGCCTTAGGAGTCAATATTTGCACACAATTATTGTGCAATAATATTTGTCTTTACTGTAATCAGCCGGAAGTACAGGATGTGAGTGTGGGCGAGGATGTTCGAGAGGAGCTGCAAAAAGCCCTGGTATACACACCGGAAGTGGAACCTGACCATGGGGGACCCATGATACTCGTTTCTTTTTGCTACTGGAAGCCATCCGAAAAGTTGACGGTTATTGTCATGAAATCAAAGAATTTACCAAATGCTGAAAAGGGTCGACCTCCAGGTAAATAATCTGTACTTCGTCATCACAAATTGGCCTTATCACTGGTTCCGATGCCATTTTGGCGGGTATAGGCAACATTTAACACAGCCTTTGTAACTTCAATGGCAACTAGTGGTAAAAAACCTTAGTTTGAAAACGTTTTAAATTGAAACTTCAAAATTTAGACAGAGGAACTAAATGTCAAAACATGAGGTCTGTAGCCGCACAAGAAAGCGTCCGTAATCGTGTTTTCCCAACATTTCTTTGCAATACGCCGTTTTTCTAATGCAATTTTTTTCAGGGTTTCAGTCCTCTCTCGGGGAACAATAGTGTTACTCGGTCACATTTTGTCTTGTTGTAAATTCACCAGATTTGCAGTCTATTTTCTAGCGTAGTTCCAAGTGTTTACGTCATGAGATAAAAAGAAAACATTCCGTTATGATTTCTGAATATTTTTTACTTTCCAACTTTTCTGTTTCTTTTCATATCTATCAGATCCTTATGTGAAGTTGTACGTCATGATGGGAGCTAAGAGGCTTAAGAAAAAGAAAACGACTTCAAAGAAACGAGACGGCAATCCCGTTTGGAACGAAGCATTCAGTTTTAGCATTCCCAGCCGGATTATCAACCGTGTGAGCATCCTGTTTATGATTAAGCATCATTCCGAACGCGGCCGAGAGCGGCTGCTCGGTAAATTACTCCTGGGATCGAGCGCGGCTGATGAGGCTCTGGATCACTGGAATGCGATGCAAGCAACCAATAAAGCTGTTGCTCGCTGGCATGAAGTTCACCAGGGAAAGAAATAAATTAACAGCATTTTAATTTTAAACAAAAAAGGGAGGCTCGCTTAGTGTTGAGAGAACTAGACCTAAATAGATTGTGCTCGCAAAATCATAAAATGTTTTTTTTTAAAATTCGAAAAGTTGCGAAGTATTTTCGAGAAACCAAAAAATTGCTACTAAAGCTTTATAAGTTGCTACCTTAATATATTAACATATCATTAATATTATCTAATGCCTTCAATAACCGTTCCTTTTGAATAAATGGAACTTGAGAAAGTACAATACAATATATTAATCGGAAATTTTAACGTTTGAGGTTTGAAAGCAAACGGAGCACAATCTATTCAAGTCTAGAGAGAACACCACAAATATGAGTTATTTTTCAATGATAATTGAAGATCTTCTTTGATCATATAGCTTAACTTTTACTTACCTCGGTGACAAATTTCTGTTATTATTTAACCGATTTATGTTATCATTATAATCTTTAGTTCTGTCGTGGTCTGCTGTTGCCAAAAAATGGACACTGCCTTTTCGTTGATTATTGTTTTACTCGGCATAAACGTTTTCTCTTCATATAGTTATGTAAACTGTGTAATCATTGCTGCCTTCTGAGGAACTACTTACATCTCCCTATCTGCCCCACTGAACCGTCAAGCTCAACTTTGGCCCTAGTTTAACTCTAACCCAATGGTAGGAAAACGAGTATTTCCTTAGAATTTGCATATTATTGTGTTCATGTGTAGAACACATTGTAACCGCAGTGTAAATACATTTACAGTGGTTTTTGTATATATATTATTTTTTAAAGCAGATCGATCAAGACGCAATTTGTAGGATTGAAGGAGAAAAAAATTTTGTTTTAAGGTCTTAAAAGAAATGGTAAAATGGATCTGACAATCACGAGGTTTTAGTTTTAAGTAAAAAGCTAGAAAAGAAATATTCATCCTTTGGCTATTCAAGCTTGCATTTTGCTAATACGAACATGGGGATTTGGTAAAATATATTTTTTATGTATAACGGTTCATTTCAGAACAGTAAAATTATATGCTCGTAAGATTCTGCCGGGAAATAATGTTATTATATCTTAATGCTAAAAGTTTGCTTCATTTTATAGTTGGCGACACTTGAAAACTTTAGTTTATAAAAATATTTTAAGTCACCACATTTCAAATGCTCAAATTTCAATAGATAGAAATGAATTTCTAAACAACACTGGCAGGCCACGATTGTAAATTTTATCGATCTGTCTGATGAAAAATGGGCTTCCTAAAATTCTTGGTATGTATGAAGCTTTCTGGTTTCCAGCCATTTTTGAAATTGAAATCAGATCTGATATTAAAATTCTGTGCCTTTAACGAACGTCCCAAGTTTTTTTAAAATAGTAGTTGTTTTAAGAGACGTATCATTTTTTATGAGTTTGGGAGACTGCAGATTTGCAGTTTGGCTTCCGATGTTCTTGCAGAATCCTTATTTTTTAGATCTATTAAAAAACGTGACCCCATTTAATTCCTCCACGAAACATTTTGCAAAATTAATTCAGTTTATCTTTTAACAGTTACTTTATTTTGTTTATCCAAGCAAACTGTTAAAAAGAATGTTCTCCATATATACAATTAAAATATAAAAACAAGGTAAAGGTTTTTTTTTTTTTTTTTTTTTAAATATTTTTTACCTTGTTTTTATATTTTAATTT
>JAOBAY020063321.1:0-12614 GCA_025331085.2 Zoanthus sociatus
CGTTAATTTTATGAATTTCTTCAGAAACTGGAGCAAAACGGGAAGCGCGCGTAATCATTTTTTTCACGGTTGAGTGATCGAGGTGAATAGCGCAGGATATCCGGTGTTTGAGAACCAATAAGAGCGCGCGGAAAGTGCTATTCACCTTCTAGGTTAATACTAATTTTATATATTGGAAGAATATCAATATATTACTTGGGATTGATGATACTCATCAATATTTTGGCCAATATTCTTCAGTATTTTGGACAGTTATCTTCAAAAATTCAATAATATGGGGGGTTTCAGCCTCAAATTTGTAAGGATCTCTGTTTTCCAGTAGTTAAGGACACGGGCTCGAGCTTGACTGTGTCTAAGTTTATAATTTTGTGTAGACTTTATGTTCACTAAAACTAACTTAATTAGCTTCTCGTCCTTGTGAGAGAAGTCAGGTTGGCGTAGTAGTCATCAATCACGCCCATTCACCTTTACTACCCGAGATTGTGTCAGCACATGTGCTGAGACTTGTCAATCTCAATCTGACTCCGAGGGCTTTTCTCCCTCTGCAAATTCGATATGCACATCAAGATCTGAGCCATCAAGCAATTAAACATTAGTCTCTGACTGGGAAGAATAGACAACCAGTTTCTTCGCAATTGATATTAAATAAAGTATTTGTTTTATTTATTTTTATTTTTGTTATAATCAGTAAAGCGAATGTTCTTAAAAAACGCACCAACCATAAAAAATCTTGTGTTTGTGTAAATGCTGTTCTTTTCATTACAGAGAAACAGGTTTACATTCCTTGATATACTGCTTTATACTGGCACCAAAAATATAAAACAAAACTAACATTTTCTAGTGTGAACATGTGGTATGTTTAAAGTATTCCAAGAAAACACTAAAGGATCATCACAGAACTCGCTGCACTCTCATTAATCTATGATTACTCCTTGTTCTTAAATAATTTTTAATTTTTAGGAATTTCGAGTTTAATTGTTCGTAAAAAAATTTGCCATTAAAATATCTGTACAGAATGTGGCAATAACCGTTAGCTCCACTTACTATTGAGGCTCAAGTTGGTAAAGAGATTCAGCTTTATTTTCAACAGTAAGGGGGGCCCTTTTTATGTGTTTTCCTCGTGTTTGTCTCAAGGAATCGTTGTTTTTCTAATAATCAGCAACAAATGGTAAATTAACTTTTTATCATAGTTGGTGTTATAGTGAGGTCGCATTTAGTGAGCAGTAGGAGACAGTGGACCATGTGATCAGAAGGCAAACTTTGGGTTTGAATCCAGAACCTTGGGATTGCAAGGCAGAGCTTGGGTTTGAACTCAGGATCTTGTGGTTGGAAGGCAGAGCCTGGGGTTGAACCCAGGACCTTGTGGTTGGAAGACAGAGCCTGGGTTTGAACCCAGAACCTTGTGCTTGGAAGGCAGAGCCTGGGGGTTGAACCCAGTACCTTGTGCTTGGAAGGCAGAGCCTGGGGGTTGAACCCAGTACCTTGTGCTTGGAAGGCAGAGCTTGGGTTTGAACCCAGGACCTTGTGGTTGGAAGGCAGAGGCTGGGGTTGAACCTGAAATGTTGTGCTCAGTAATGTGTCAAATGAAGCATTCTATATGTACAATGAGTGTCTGGTGTGCATATCAATCAGATGTTAATTAACTTGTACTGATTGTACATTCTGAGAATGAATACTTGGTAACTTATATTTAACCTAAAAAATTAGAAAAATAAAAACAAAGAATATAGCTCTAATTGTATACTCTTGTAGTTTAAAAACTGTTCAGTGACACTGGACAGTGACTTATCGTTATTATCTGGTTTTGAGTATAATAATATATGCTTTAGTGTTATTAAGAAGAACTAAAGTTTTCTTCACATGTTTTGATTCAGGTTATTGATGCAGAGAGTTGGGCCAAAACCAATGGACATCAAAGGATTGAGAGATTAATTAAGGTAGATTTTATAGTATTTTTGTTTTAAATTAATGACTGTAGACAAAAACGATTTTAAGAACCGCGATAACAGTTTTTAATGAGGCCAAAATAATATACAGATGTACAGTGGAAAGCACACGTGGGCCCCCTAATAGAGACACGCTTTGGCTGATTAAAAACTAAAAAATATGCAAAACAAAAATAGTAGAACTTTTTATTTATGTAATTCTTTCAGCTTTAGCTTATACTTTTCACTGAACAAATTTGAGAGAATTTTGTTGTTAATCTTCTGTAGTTTGCTTTGTTGGATCAATTCTCATTTTCTTATTACCAATTGTCTTATTATATGTGTTATGTAAGAAGAAGTTGGGTATTGATAACTAACTGGTACTGAAATGGTTAATTTAACCTAACTTTCAAAACCGCTGTCCATAATTATTGAACCCAATCGTCTCCCACAGGGCCGTACCTAGCATATTTTGTCCACGGGGGCAAACTCAGTACACCTTTACAAGGGTCTCCCACATACAAACAGAGTTTCTATTTGGAAGTCTTGTTTTCACCACTATACAGAGGATTGACTCTAAGACCTTTAAGGAAACAAACCACACTGAGATACTTAATTTTTGTTTTAACATATATATTTTCCTAGCTGGAGCAATTCTGCCCCCTACCCCCTACTTCATTTCTCCTTCTCTCGTTATGTGGGGCCCTGCTACATGCGAAGGAGCTTTAAATAGAAAGTTGATGATCCTAATTTGTTTGAGCTGTTCCATGTAAAAGCCCAAACCATAAAAAGGCGAAATCCAAAACAGGTTTGTTTTCCTAAAAATGAAAATGAAAATATTTACAAGAAACCTACGTATCAAAATCTGACCCGAAACCGCAGATCCCAGTAACCCTTTCTTAAACATTAAAAACATTGACATTTAAAATGTATTATAATCGCAAGCAGGTAGTAACTGTGGCAATCACCTTGCTTACAAAAGGTCTATTATATCAATATATGCGCCTCATAGCAGAAGATGATTTTTTTCCAATGAAAGAAATAGCTTATTTCACCGTTTATTGTTAAATGTAACGATTTTTAACCATTAGAGATGAATTAGCATGTGAGTGATACTAAAACAATTAGATTTCCTTGATTTATGGACTTGAATAGGTAACCTATTTACCCTTCCATCTCCAGCTATTTCTCTCAAATTGTACTTGTCTTCGAAGCTTAATTGCTAATTAAGTTTTACATTCTCAGTCCTGTTCTTTGGTTTCAACAGAGTTTCAGAATAAATCGCTCTCTGGCATCAGAAGGTACTGAACCTCCTTCATTTGTGACCATGAACGTCTGTGGAGCAGAGAATGCTGGTAAAACGACCCTTCTTGAAAATCTTCAAAAAGGATTTTTCAAACGAAGGCGTTCCACCAAAGAACAACTCAATACCTACGAAGATATGGCCGCCAGGACTGCTGGGATTGAAGTTGGGATTATTGATATACCTGGGGTGGGAAAACTACGAAAAATGGACATGGCCGGCCATTCCTGGGCTTTCACGATTAATGACTTTTTTCTGGGAAAACAAACCTCGATATCGCTAGTTTTGTTTGATATTACAAAATCAGATGAACAAATAAATGCTGAATTGATCTATCATCTTGGTTTACTAAAGGCGAAAGAAAGCCGTAAACTTTTAACTCATCGTCCAGAAGTAATTTTGGTTGCAACGCATTGCGACAAATGCTCCCACGCCGAGGTACGTGCCAAGAAGTTTTATTTGAGCATGCGCGATGAATATCAAGCCTATTTGAATTTGCATGCGAATGTGATGGTGCTGAATTGCTGCGATCCGGATGCTTTTGGAACTCTGAAGGAGGCCTTAAAAGAGTTGCACAAAAAGATTATTACAGTAAGTATGTGTATGTTTGAGACAATCACAAGCTTTATATTAAAATAAAGGCAGATCAATTTGATTTTGTTCCATGAGCACAAATTTTTTTTACTAAAGTTAAAGGGTCGTTTGGTTGGTCGAAAAAATGAAAAATAAAAGAATATCAATTTCTTGATACCAAAGTGAGTCGGAATCTTGTATCTAGATGGGAGCGCAGCTAGGCTCCTTGGATGGAGGGACAGGATGTTTGAGAATATGGATTTAAGCTTACCCAGAGGAAAGCAAATGGAAAGAAAAGAAAGTAGTAATTTAGAAGACGATATTCTAGTTATTTTTTGTTGAAAACAAAGAAATAATTAAAACTTTACCTAATATACCTTTTTGTTACCTTTTTACAGCTTCAGTTGGGCTATTAGATAATTTTTATTAAAATACTAAAATTTCTTGGCCGTTTTTGACTTGAGTAGCAGTTACTTATTGCTGGGACTTTTTTATTTGCATAAAAATTTTAGCAACAAAAGCAATTGTTTAAAAACCTCCAGCCTTCTTTTGGCGGCTAATTTCTTTTAGTGGCTCAGTCCGCATTGCTTACTATTTTAAAGAGACTTGTTTTCCTTCGATTCTTGGATAGTTTCTAGAAATTGGTTTGATTGTTTGGCATTTTTAATGCAATATTTGTTTGAAAATGTAAAAAAAAACAACTGAGAAAAGCAAAGAGAAAGTTGGTTAACACTCTTACTCTTAGTCAGGAATCTTGAATGAGTTGCATGTGGAGGAATTTTCATGCTAGTTTTGCCCTGAATTGTAGTTTTACTGTGAATTGTAGTTTTACTGTGAATTGTAGTTTTATTGTGAATTGTAGTTTTACTGGTGCTTAGTGTCCACGAGTCGTCTCATAGAGACTTTCGTGCTTCCTTAACTGAAATTAGTGTGGCCTAATGGGTAAAATACGTTAACTGATCGTGATTATACTGTGATTTACCATGTTCTAAACGAGGAGAGAACTGGGTTCGCATTGGGACCGCAAAGCATCAATGAATTGATGGGATGGACAGAGCTGCCATATTGTCAAATTGCCATGTTGTTTACGAACTGGCTATCTATCCAATCAATCCCTAGATGCTTTGCCAGCCCAACGCGAACATTTAGAACATGGCGAATTAGCGGTAGCAGTCAGAACGCTAGAAATGCAATGTATATTCGAGGTTGAAAATTTAATAAATAGTGTTAATGATGATACTGATGGTCATGTTGGCGAATTTTTGCTGACCTCATTGTGTTACATTCTCTTTTATTAGCATACAACTCTAGATAGCTAATGAACAAAGATAAATAAGATTTGAGTCTAAAACTTGAGAAAGCCTATCGAACTAACAAAGAGATGGAAATTTTGACGCTATTCAAGCAGTTTCTAAAAAGATATGGCGGTTCCAAAATACTCAATACAGCTGGGTGGCAAAACTGTTAATGAGCCATATATGTTTGTAAAATTTTTATTAGATCACAGGAACAGTGTATAGCATATCACTCTCATATTTTTGAAAGATGTTTATTTTATAAAACACTCAATATGTAGTGCTTCAGTTTTTGTAACCTTATTAGAAACTGGCGCACAATTGCCAATGAATGGAAACATGTAAACAAAGATTTGCCAATAGGAAAGATGAGGCTTTCTTACCGACTTTACCGCGCTCATAGAGATTTGGATTATACACCAATTAAACTTGTTCTCTTTATTTTATTCCTAAGTCTAAGATCAGAGTTGACAACTTCTTTGATCTCTGAGACATCACTACCAGCATAGAAAATTTGAGTTAGCAACAATACTTGAACAAGAAATCAAGGATATCCTGTGTGTGGATGCTCGTAGAGTGACTCGCTTAGCTTCATCTTACATGAGAAGCTAATTTAACCACGAACAACTAAAAATTGACTCAACATTTCTCAGCGACTTTTAATCGATTAGATGAGCAGTGATATGATTGGATGAAACGACTTTCTATTGTTACACTTTTCCACCAATTCCATTCATTCTGATAATTGTGGATTCTCCACTCACAAAAATAGCACAGTACCATGGTAGAATTTCAAATCCCTAGATAGACTACCAGCAGTCCCTATTTTTCCTCTTTTATAGTTCGTACAAGCCGTTTAATCAAGATTGCGCACGAAAACCGGGACGAAGACAAAAATGTATCAGGCAAGGGGGGTGGGGGCGGGAGAGAACCCTCCTTGCTTGATACATTTTTTGTCTTCGCCCGAGTTTTCGCGCGCCATCTTGATTAACCTGCTTGCACGAACTATAAAAGAGGAAAAATAGGGACTACTCGTAGCCTAATCCCTAGAGAGCTTTCAACTTGCCTGCGGAAAGGCATGGGTTCGATTTATCCATTTTTCTGCGTTTTATGTCTCCATACGAATATATTCATCTTCTTTGCTTTTGTTTCAATTTTTCTTCTCTAAACTAATTGTAATCTGCATAGTACCAGTTAAAGATATTCAATATTTATTCTGTTAATGATTTTGTGCTGCACTTGTTACCAACAGCGGTGTGAAACCGTCTTCATCAAAACGTATTATGATCAGATTTCAGATCGCGTCCCCAAGCTGTGTTCCCAGCTTATTCCGCATATTCGAAGCTGGGCCAAAGAGAAGTCTTCATATCCTGTCATGCAATGGGAGGAGTTTCTTAGCAGAGTTAAGCAAGTGAATCCTGCCGTTACCAGCGAGCTGTTGAGGAATGTTGTGTACTACTTGGCAGAAATAAGAGAGGTATGTTTAATGAACGTGATTGTTGCACAGATTGAACAATGTACAACAAAATTGTATATCCTCGCCGGCATTTCATGTCAGCCCTATAGATAATAAATGATGACCCAGGCATTATTTTCCAGATGTATATAAAATAATTCATTTTTCCTTTATGAAACATAGTCAACCCACGGTATTCTGTATGCAGCGTCCTTATGACAAGATAATCTGCTTTCCATTGCACATTAGGTAGCCCGGGTAAACGCCTGTAGGGGTCTTGTTTAAGAAATAAAACATGTTCTTCGTACCTTCATAGACTGATGAAAACCGAGGTGAACATTTGGGAAAATTCGAGAGGAGATCAGTGAAAAGCCGAGACCAGTTGAGTGTTTTCACCTGCTCGAGTGTTCTCGCAAACTTTGCTGAAGTTTTTACCAGGCAGTGAATGTACTGAGAACATGTTTGATTTCTTTTATGAAATTATTATTTTCCGTCTAACGATATACGAAGTGCGTTACTATACTTTAAAGTGTATATATCATAAAAATGAAAATTTGCTGTATTTACGTTTTTGTTGTTGGAAAAAATGGTGGTTAGCTTTATTTCGGTGTTTTGATCCTCCTTGTGCTGTTTTTTGGGCTTCAAAGTTTGAATTTCCCTCAAATATCTTGACCATGGACGCGTTTCCCTGGGCTCGAAATTCCTTTATGGTGACGACAACCTCGGGGTTAAAAAACGCCGCCTGCTTTACCTTGTGTTATTAATTACAAAATTACGGTATTTTTAAAACTATAAAGAAACTCCATTGTTTTGAGCTATTAGACGTGATCTTGCTGCCAAGGCAAGTAAATTGAAAACCTTTTTTTTTTTCGGATTAATTTTGGATTAATTTTGAATAGTTACGTTGTTTTTCTTAAGAAAATTCAGTCTATAAAAGTGACCTCCGTTTACGACCTGACTTCTATATCATATCGTGTTGACAATGCCGGATGAGTGCGTTTTGGCAGGTTGTAGCAACAAATCTGATATAGCAAATGGCATCGGAACTCACCATTTTCCATTTTTAAATGATGATCGACCTGAAGCAAAACGAAGGTTGAAGCGTTGGGTCAATTTTGTACGCGCTACGCGAAAAATGCCGAAGGGTAAAGAATGGAATCCAACAAAGTCCTCGAGGCTATGCTCTGTACATTTCAAGCCTGAGGATTTTTGTCGCCGATTTAGTTTGTTACCCGGAATAGCCCCCGTGCAGCCTCGACTGAAAAGAGATGAATTTGGGATTTGTGTCTACCCCTCAATACAGACAGTTCCATCCGCAAGAAAACCATCACCTCGCAAACGAAGCAGAAGATTGGTATGTTTATATTTTTAATAAATTGTTTATGAATTGTGTTTTTAAATTATTGTATTTTGAACCTTGACAAAAAAGCCGTATTTTCTAAGACGATTTGATAGAAAATACGGTGTTTTATTAAACACACACAATATTGCCGTCGATCTGCGGTCAAGCATTATTCAATAATAAGTTTTGTTCTGGTCAAAGCTCTGTAGTTTACTTTGTGTGTGTTAATCTTCTTGTGCGGCATTTATAGTCGACAGCTAAAAATAACATTATTTTTCGTTTTCTTTTAAATATGAATTTCATTTCTTTTTCGATGGATGAACACAGATGAATGCAATACAACATCAAGGAAAGCATTTCTAATTATGATAGCAGTCTTAATTGCAATAAATCGGTTTTTTTTATATAATGGTGTATTTCAAGATTGAATTATTGTTTGAGGTCGGCAACGGAAATGTTTTGAAATACTTATAAATTCTAACTACTTAATCAAAACAAACATGTTACAGAGAGAATTTTTGCTTTTTCTTAAATGAAATATCCCAATTTCAACAGGTGGTGCGTGAAATATTAGAACAAGCCGAAGTTCGGCCATCCCAGACGAACTCCGAGGACGAAAGTGCAGCAACTAGCAGCGGTTATTTAGACAACTCTCCTAACCCTGAATGTGCTGGTGATTCCGATCTTCCCTTAGAAAACGTCAATGATCTTGTAAGTATTCAACATTAGCTAGTTACGAAAAGTTTTCTCTGCACCCGTCATAAACTTTTTTATTTTAAAGTCGCGTGCAATGGCCTACAATGTCTAACAGACAACATACATTTTTTCACAGAACCCGGAACTAATGAAATCTACAAGTACAAGTGTCACTTGCCAAACTGAGGGAACATGCTTGGGATGTATCCATTTAGGAAACGAACTGAGAGTTGCAGGAAACAAAATCATCGATTTGCGGACAAAGATCAAAAAGTTAAAAAAGAAACATAGTGAGTGTAGTTTTTAAAACGTTAAATAGGGAGCTGCAACGGATTTGCTAGAACTTTATTATTGTTACCATCATAATTCCGTATCTTCTGAATGAGAATTTGTCTGCTATAAATATGCCAAATACGGCAGTTTTTCTTCTACCTATGATTTCAAATCTACGTTTCTTTTCATCTATATTTAACATAAATGTTTTTATCTAACTGTTAGGCAAACTGGAGAAAAAGCAGAAGTCAGCCCCGAACATACCGGATACAAATGAAGGAACCGTGGAGGACCGTGGTACTAAGCAAGTTCATGTTCCATCTGACAAAGAAAGTGATACTGAGGAGGAAGATATGGAAATAGAGGAGGATGAATATATACCCGAGGAAGAACCTGAGGAAGAAATGTTGTCAGAAGATGAACAAACTAAGGAAAAAAAGTACGGAATTTAAAAGTAATTGCTAAGCCAAAAACGGACCAATGACATTTTGATGCCACTGATATCATTATCAAAATACAATGTATTATTTCTAAATTATAGCCCTATTTGACATAGATGTAAGCAAAGTTGAAACAGCTTAATTGTATCTTACGTTATAAAAATAATTTTAGAGGCTGATTTTCGTTGCATATGATAAAATGTAATTAAATTAAACCTTACAGTAAAGCTTGCATGTGGTTGCAAATATCTATGGTTATCGTATCTGCCAATGAAGCAATATCATTTCTTCTATTTATTTTTTACAGGTTATCTACAAATCCATGTTTGAGAAAGGAACCCAAGCATGTTGTATTCCTGACACAACTACTCCTGCTGTTCAGGTTCTGTCATTTGTGCAAGGCTGACAACCCTTCCATTGAAAGCTCACAAGTTGGTTCTATGGTTGTCATGAAAGCAACATGTTCAAATCCTGCTTGTAACAACAAACAGACATGGAGAAGCCAGCCTTTTATGCCAGGAACAAAAATTGCTGCTGGAAATTTCTTGTTATCTTTTGCTATCCTATTAGCAGGAGGGTCAGCTAGTAAAACCTTCCAAATATTCTCACATATGGGGCTTGCCTGCATTTCTCTCTCTACTTTTTTTAAGCACCAGCGTGTAAGCATTGATTTAAATATAAGTAAACAAATATATAACTACTTACTAACTGGGAGTAGGATCTCTACAGGAAAATATAATTAAATATAAGTACATTACTTTAAATAGATTGCTTTCAAAAAATATTCATCATTTAAAAATATTTTTAAAAATATAATCTTGAAAATAACTGCAATGGCGCAACAACAAACAGCAGTTAAGTTGAAACAATTAGGAGGACAACTTGAAAGTAATCATGATGATAATGATGCTGATAATTAAATCTGTAAACAAAATTAAACTATTTAGAATATATATAACATTACAATCTTTATATAATATAACTTATAACACTAAAATCTTTATTCTAAAGGAGAAATTGTTTCCAACCATTTCCTTGTATTGGAAAGAATATCAGTCGAAAACACTGGCCCAGCTGAAGGAGCAGAAGGAACCTATAGTCATTGCTGGTGATGGCCGCCATGACAGCATGGGGCATAGTGCCAAATACTGTGCATACACTATTTACTGCTGCACAATACCACTCATTATACATTTTGCACTTATACAGGTGAAAGACAGCATTTTGTGTATTTTTATCCCAACTGTCTTTGATTGCTATATTTGTTTAAAAATGCTTATTTCTTAATTTCTCCTGCTCTAAAATCTACAGAGAAATGAAGCTGGGGGGAGTTCCCAAATGGAGCATAAGGCATTTCTAAGCTGCATGAATTTCCTTGTTGTGGTTGCCGGCCTGAAGATATCAACTTTCATATCTGATTGCCACCTTTCCATAGCCAAGGAAATGAGAACTGTCTACGCACATATCACACACTACTTTGATTTGTGGCACTTGAAAAAAAGTATGACCTTGAGATGTTTTTTTTAGTTTTGGTGTTATGAGCAAAACTAGTGAATAATAATTTCTACCATTTCTAAGCAAAATTAATCTTTACTTTTCACTTCTTTTCAAAAAACATTAACACATGCAGTTAAATATAAACGAGCATCTAAAATATTAATTATCTGTACATATTATTACCCTATTTTATTCAGAAATAAGGAAAGTTCTCAGTGCGATTGCCAAGGTAAAATACTGTGAGGAACTCAACGACTGAAACGTAATGCTTTGGCAATATGTAACAACTGTTTTATATCATGCCAATAAAGCTTGTTACTACTACGACTGGATTCGGCCCATTGAAAATCATTTCATGTGGAGTGCAACTTCAACTTTATGTGGAAATGGTCGAATAATTTGGGCAAAATTTATTTCATTTCTTGGTCACATTGTGAATAAACATACCCATCAGGATCCACTGTTCAATAAATGTGCCCATGGGGTGCTTGGCAACAACCACAGAAAATGGCTTTCAGAGGGTATAGTATATTTGATTAATGAACATTTTCTGACATTTTTTTATTTTGAAAATAAACTTTGATTTTAAAAACAAATGAATAAATGAAAAAAAAAGGAGCGTTAATTTTCTTTTTTGCTAGATACAACAGTTTATACAAAACTTTGTGCAGCCCTAAAAAATCCAGCACTTGAAAAGGGAATAAAGCAGGCATCTCCCATAGCCCAAACCAGCTGCCTTGAGGGATTTCATTCTGTAATTAACCAGTTCTCACCTAAAATGGTTGCATATTCCTACCTGGGTATGTTTTGCAGGTAGGTAATAACATTGTCATTTGCACTCCACATTAACTGTACTAGCTGTATAAATATGCATAAATTATAATAAATCTTTTTACCTGCACAGGCACATCTTAGCAGCTGTACACTTCAACAATAATTTGCAGAGGGAAGTGAAAACCTTGCAAAATGGCAAAAAACAGTTGCGGATAATGTATCCAAAGTTTAAAAATGGTGAAGCCACTGTAAGGGATGTCAGAGTGCAGCCAAACTTTGGTAAATGAATTTTCAACAGTTGGAGAATTTTTAATTGATAAATAGCAATCTAGTAAAAATTGGGTTAAGACAACCTGCAACTCAAAAATGGTTTTTAATCAGGTGGTATGTTCTATAATTTCAGGCTATGTTGATGAAATTTACAGCAAATATCTGGATGCCAACAAAGCTGAGCAACTTCCGGGAGAGCTAAAAAATCTACTGACAATGAAACCTGCTCCTATGAACACAATGTTGACAAAACAAGACAGAGCAGAAGCTATCAGCAAAAGGCAAAACCGACTAGCTATGACACTCAAAGATGTCCCGCCAACAACTTCATGTAGGTTGATTTTTCAAGTAATACATCTACACGAGACAAAGTTTAATAACATTTCCAAACACTGTATATATACACATATTACTCTACTTAATTTTATCGAGCACTTTGAAATAAACTTAAAACAAACTTAAATATAAATTATACACTGAAAGGGCTATCGAATCATTATTGATCCTCCTGGCTGGGTGTGTTGCTGGTTGACAGTGGACCATCGTTATACTTGTCTATATATATATGTATATATAATATACAAATATACATACATACATAAAAAGGTAGATATAAGTTTGAAATATTATACTTTTCGTTTTCAAATGCAGTCGAAGATGTGCTTGCTGAAGAGGTCCGAAGGAAACAAAAAAGAAAGCCCTCAATAAAGGGCACCAAAACAACAAAAATTGTCCGAAGAACAAATAGTTAAATGTGTATTAAAAATGTT
>JAOBAY020063332.1:0-12614 GCA_025331085.2 Zoanthus sociatus
TCGTAAGCGGAGTCATAAGCTCGACGGAATCGGAGTCGGAGTCGTAAGAGCGCTTATGATCTAGTGAAAATCAAAGATCGGAGTCGTAAGCGGAGTCATAAGCTCGACGGAATCGGAGTCGGAGTCGTAAGAGCGCTTATGATCTAGTGAAAATCAAAGACCGGAGTCGTAAGCGGAGTCATAAGCTCGACGGAATCGGAGTCGGAAGAATCAGAACGTCCCCATTTTCTTCCGACTCCGTTCATGACTCCGTCACTTATGATCCAGTGAAAACTAGATTGTCGAAGTAGGAAGCGGAAGCGGAAGAACCATATGTACGCGTCGCGCATCTAATTTTTTTGTTTTAACTTGATGAATTATTAATGTATTTGAAAATAAAAATATTGCTCAGTTGACATTAATTGACAAGATAATATGTGTATAAATAATAATTTGATGCACATACGCAATGTGTTACGTAATGCCATGCTGAAAAATTCAACAAAATGTCTGCACTACACCTCAAACATTTGCTCCTTTCGGTTCCCCTTTAAAAACGCTTCGCAGCCCCTGGTATATGCAAGTAAAATTTGCGGAAAGGACTGTATATGTGAAGGTTGCAAGCATAGTATTTGGACTTGCAACACAAATCAAACGGTTTTTTAACAGTTTTTCTTTAATATTTGGCTCCAGGAAATAGTTGTAAGTATGGAGCTCTGGAGATCAAACATGGTTTCAGCTTTAGCGATCAACTCTGCACTGGAGTAGTGAAATGTAACAATGGCCATTTAACCATGAAATATTGCCCCAAAATCCCAACAAAACCGTTAAACTGTGCCAACCCTCAACTGAAAGTCATCAATGTTCCTGGAAAGTGTTGCAAAAAATACTGGGACTGTTCAGGTAAGTTTATTTTATCATTTTGAACGCAGTATATTGAGTCATACAATATTAAACGTCCGATCATAAGATATGTGATGTTGTATCATAAACATATTTTTCATATTATACCGCAAATAAGCCCCCCCCCCCCCCTTCGAATTAGCGTGCCTCCTAAGGTTCAAAATATTTGTAATAAGCACCCCTTCAAATAAACGCGTCCCTATCCCCCGAGAAAAAATGAGTTTCAGTACTTGGTACAATATGCGAGTTCGGGTTTCCGAAAAAACATTCAACGGTAGATTTCAGTTTTATTCTAAAATCACTGGTTGACCGCTATGTAAACGTTAACCGAAAACGAAACAGAACAAGTTATTCACATGTCTTGTTAATTTTAAAAGACAACTCATTAACACAGGCTTTTCTTTTTAGAAAAAACATTATTGCAGAAATAAAATACATTTTTTGATAAAAAAAATCTTAAGAACGTTTCGAGTTCGCAAAAAGTAGTTTTCTGTAATGTTTTTAAATTTTTATGTTGCAGTTTGGTTTTAAATAAAAATAAAGATAGTGTCATCAAGCGGTCCCCCCCCCCCTTCCCCCCTCCTCCTCGAAATTAGCGTTCCCTCTCGCCTTAGACAACTACATAAGCGCTCCGGACGCTCATTCGAGCATTTACGGTATTATGTTTTATGACACTATACCAGTGAAATGGTTTCCCATACTTTGGCGACTTTTATAACTGGCGCCCCTGTCGAGTTTCCCGGTGAATCGACAGCGCGCGGCAAAAGCAAACATTTGACCTGAAATCATCCACGTGACCTCGATTTGGCCAATGAGAGCGCGTATTCGAATCAAAACCACAGTAGCTATATAACAATATCCCTTACTATATCATATTAGACATGTCATGCCATATTATATTATATATTATTACATAGATATGAGTGTTTTACTGTAAAATACGCAACTCGTAGATCTCATATGAAACTACATCCGGGATACGAGCGACATAATTTCCATATCCTCACTAGTGAAGATATCGCTGACGTCATTCCTTTGTTTTCCCCATCTTTTTTGTCTAATTTTTCAATTTTTAAAACACTCATATCTATGTAATACAAAGAAAATTACACGTTGGCTTGAACATATGAAGTTTATCTTCTCGTGGAAAAAAAATTTCACTCGTTCGCTGTGTTCACTCGTGAAATATTTTTTCCACTCGAAAATAAACTTCATATGTTCGCGCCACCGTGTAATATCCTCTATATATTGAGTTGTATTGTTTTAGATTATGGAAAAATCTAATTATTTTTAATGTAAGATAGACTGTCTATTATAAATAATATTTAGAAATCTTCAGTTCCGTCTGATCAACAATCAGATGACTTGCTTTGATTTCTAAGTTCATTGCTTGGGTTTTCTTAGCTTTTCATGTTGACTTTAAGCTTTTTTGAACTAGTTTCTAGTTTTAAAGAAATAGTGTTAAAGTGGTACGAAATAAACTTAAAAAAACCTAAACAATTTTCTTCATAAGTTTTGTACAAAAATCCAGTACATTGTAGAAAATAAGGTAGTCATGGACTACATGTAGCTACAGCAATAAAGTTCTTGCCTTTGGCGAGTGATATAAAGCAAACGCTTCTTTCAGTAGTCTGTTTTAATTTTCAAAACGAATGTCTTCTTGGGCACCCTGTGTGACTCCTATAGCCCAACTCATGTCTACTTGGGTACCCTGTGGTTATTAGTTACATCCCTCATCCTCTTACACAGAACCATGACAAAATAGCTACCGCTGATATCAGCTGTAGCTACAAAAAACTGTAAATATAATTCTTTCTCTCACTACAACGTACTGCATTTTTCTCTTGTTACTCAACGATTGTAAAATTTACATATCAAGCTCGATCTTACAGATTTGTTGTATATCGATAGTTCTGTTGTCCGTTGCCGCGTTCAACACTATTTTGTGTCTAAACGAAAAAAAAAATCATTACACAAATTAAGCAGCAAAGCATGATGGTTACAAATTAATATTTTTAAAATAACAACTGCGCATGTGCCTTTTGTACTCAGATAAAAGCTGTACCTATAACAACCGTAAAATCAAACATGGCGAAAAGTTAACTGGCGACACTTGCTCCTCTATTGTCGAATGCAACCACGGTTACCTATCCACTACCTCGTGCCCAGGCCCTCCGCGTGTACCACGAGGATGCATTAACCCCACGCTAAAGATCAAAAGGAACCCTGGGAAATGTTGCGCTATGCATTGGACATGCGCAGTGTGATACGAAGCAGTCGCAAGGTTTAAGAGTGACAGCCAGGACAACTTGATAAAGACAAAAAGTAACATTGAAAAGTTGCCAATTCAAACATGGAGACCGAAGGGGCTTTTTATTTGATATCTGCTCGGAAACGAAACGCTTTTAAAGAAGTGGATTTTAAAAGCCGTTTTTTTAAAAGTTGAAACCTCTTTTGAATGAATTCCAAACATAATTAACTGCCTGGTTGGTGAGGCATTGTTAATTTTTGAGTCTTTAGTTTTACAATAAGCAGCTTTATTCTTTAGAATATTTAGATTGGCAAAGTAAAAACAAAATATCTTATCGGCGTAACATGATTCTAAGAAAGATTTTTTATTTTTCAACATACTGTTAGCAGATAGGTGAGTATTTTCTGAACGTATATTTTGTATTTTAGAGCAATATATAGATAAGTTTTTTTGGTTTGAAGATCATTTTTCTTTCTTTCTTTCTTTCTTTCTTTCTTTCTTTCTTTCTTTCTTTCTTTCTTTCTTTCTCTTTTTATTTCTTCCTTCCTTCCTACCTTCCTTCTTTCCTTCTTTCATTCATTTATTCATTTATTCATTTTTTGATTTATCTACTTGTTAATTTAGATATTTAAAAAAAATACAGATTGGTTCAGGTGCAGAATATTCTTTTGCATACCAATACACGAAGATAGAAAAAATATTTATAAAACTAAGTTCTTAAGGACCATTTACATGAACCTTGATATTGAGCCCTGGGGTTGAACACTGTAGAGCAAATGGCCGATTATCTGTAGCTTTTTCAACCCCAGGTTTGAACTCAGCCCTGTTTACCTTGGCTAAGCTTTTGTTTAACTGCATGAACAATTTTAGCCCAAATTTTTGTTTGCGAGCACAAAAAAAGCGAGACATTAAAAAAGATGGTGGCCAAAATAAAAAAAAATTGAATTGCAAAGCTATGCAATGGAAATATCACATTACTTTTTCTTCGCTAAAATCACTGTTTCTGAACTCCATCTGACTTTTGTAGTTTGTTAAATAGCGAATCACATTGCTAAGTTTGTTATTTTTGTCGCAAAGAAATCCTTTTTATTTATTGACAACATTTGTACCTGTAATACAGGATCTTTTTCATCAAAAGAAATTTTGCATCCGTCCAATTCGCACTCCTCCATTTTGTTTTGCAAGAGGGACACGACCACGCATGCTCTAAACGTTTTAACAATCTCGTTCCCAGAGCCCGAAGTTCCATCTTCGCTTCTTGGCGCTGGCTAGAAGGAACGGGAACTTTGAGAACGAGATTGTTTCAACCCAGGGTTGAAACATTTAAAGTATGCGGTCCAGCTGGAAGTCGAAAGCCAAGAAAAGAAGTCGTCTCTCGTCCATTTCGCACTTAGGCCCCTTGGCGTTTTTTAATTTCGTTGAGATTATTATGGCGAGCTCCTCTTGTCGCCCGCAATCAATCAATATCTTTTATTTGCATTCCCATTACAGTATGTGTTGAAAGCGTTTTCCCTATATTTATAACATTCAACATTTTTCGCTATTGATAGCATATATTAGTATTTACCTAAGCAACCGAAACCCATTTTCGCGCGCTCTGATTAGCTCCCGTAACTCGCGATATCCAAGATTAGTATTTACCAAAGCAACCGAAATCCATTTTCGCGCGCTCTGATTGGTTCCCGTAACTCGCGATATCCAAGTCTATTATTTGATTTTGAGGCGGAAGTCAAAATGACAGAAAGCGCGCGAGGTAAATATAGAAAAAAGGTATACATTGGTTTTTGTGCGGGCTAGGTTACCTAGCTCGCATTATTGCTATCGAAATGTTGCTGTAACAATAGGTTCCTGTCAAAATCGGCAGCAGATGACATAAAGCAGATCATCTGCAAGAACAGACCAATCATCGGCCGAGTTTACAAAGAACACCAATCACAGACGAGCAAAAGTTGACACCTTTTCAGTTTGAATAGACCCTTGTCACGCTTGTTAGAGTCAGTTCAAAATTAATATTATTGCAATTTAAACGGCAGAAATCGAAAGAGCAGGTCAAAATTAGGAAGTACCGAAAAATTGGTTTTTTTATCATAAAAACTGTGGTAGTAATGAAGATTTTAAAAACAAAATTTTATGGAAAATTTTACAAGAAAATGTATGAAAGTTTGCATGCAATCGAGGTTTGTAGGGCATCGATGCTGAGAATAGCAATGCATTCTTAAGTTTGTTTTGTAAACGTTTAAATATTTTGTATTACCGTTCTTATATATTAAACACTATAAAGGGAATAGAGCAACCGCGAAATTATTTCATCGATACCAATATAATCGTTTACGTTTACGAGTATCTGCTTCAGTAACGTTTGCAATTGTTGCTTAAAGTTTTTCTTGGTTTCGTTTCCCAAACTCGCTGGCAAGCAATTATAAATACATGAACCATTTCCTGAAAACGAAATATTTTGAGTTTGTAATCGTGAAAATTTAACATAAAAATTTCCTTTGTACGCTTATCTGGTATTATAGCTATGAGCATCCTCTGTTTTAGTAAAAAGCTTCCTTATCAAAACGGGCGCAAGTCTATTCATAAAACAATTATTCGGTATATTGTTCGAATCATTTTCAAAACAAACCGAACCAAGTCTGCGTTGCAGCCAGACTAAACCGCCAGTGAGCTTCTGTAATAAAACCGCCATTTACACCGCAATCACTCATCGATCTCAGTTCTGCCTAGCACGCACATGTACCGTATGGGTACAGCTCTCGTTTTCTTTGTAGCGAAAGTACATTTTATCTAATTTTCTTGGTAAATACTAACACAACTACCCCCTCTCAGGGTCGGTACCTAGCGCTAGATATATACCTCCCCTCTGGGTGCTAGTCGTTAATTATAAAAATAGATTCATAGGTGGGGAAAGCCCCGCGTCTAAACCCTAAGGTTTTCTAGTTAGACACTAGGCATGTTAAAGTCCCTATATCGCTTATTTTTTTATCATTTAGATGAAAAGTAAAACCCTTTAAAATTGGTAATACTAAATTCAAAATATTAAATAGTTTTTCACGATTTCTGTTACGTTGTTTGAGTTTTGAAACGTGTAAATAAGACAGTTTTGGGACAGATGTCGTTTTTGGTCGAGCATTAATTCATTATGAAGTCTGGTGTGATGACGTAGGAGAAGGTACTTGTATAGCTTACGGTTAAAAATTAACACTGTTAGCACAATTTCTTCGTTTAAGGTTTAAAACACAGCGAAAAACAAAGAAACTTAGTTTTAAGTACTTTGTCGCGTTTTTTCTTGTAAAACAGCGAAGGAAGTCTTACTGCTGCAGCGTCACAGGTACCAGTCCCCTGCCACTTGATCAAAATTTAAATTCCAAACACACCCTTTGATTAAAAAGCAACACTGGATCATCGGTCAGGTAGGCAACTAACAAAAAAATTTTAACTTTTCCATAGCCCAATGGTCAAAAAAACTTCCAAAACTTTCCATGTGCTGGAAAAAAGTATAATCAATTTCCAAAACATTCCAAGACTTTCCAAAACCCGTATGAACCCTGTAACTGTTTCCCAACATTAATTCCAAAGTGTGCCTTAATTCTAAAGTGTGCCTTCAGTGCTTTTTGAGGCAATGCCAGTATAGTATGAGTGGACTTCCTTAACTTACAGGAACTGAACTTGTTAAATATATGGGAGGCAGCTTTTGGTTATGCTAATTATGAATAAACTTTAAATGTTGTAGCTTATGCCGCAAAAAGAAAAGTCTTACACCGTAGCTGACAGTAGCCGTAGGAAAGATAAAAAACCACTAACGTTTCGGTTGTGGAGATTAAAACGTTCGCGTTTTACTTAGCTTGCCTCAACCTCGTTCCCAGGACCTCTCTGTGAGATAAAGGCCCTGGGAACGAGGTTGAGCTTGCCCACTATCTTTCTATTAGTTTTTCTTGGCTTTTCAGAAAGCTTCGACGCCTCTGATAAATACATATTGCTACTTTCACAAAAACGCCATCTGCACAAACAAGAGACCATTTTCGCATTGCAGATGCCGCTAACTTTAATGACAACGGATTCAGCGTTTGCAGTGTTAGCCTCCTTGTTAAATATTCAAAAACACTTGCGAGAGAGAGCGAGAAGTCACACCTTCAACAATACTCATAGTTGCACTTAGTGTAAAACTACGTTGGTATTTAGGAATATTTAACTTCATATTGTATTGACTATTCGTGGCACACGCCACACAACAAAACAACAACGAGCTCGCGCGTAGAAAATAAATTCAAAACCAATTAGAGAGCGCATTACTTAGCACAAAAACATACAAATATAACATTTGAAAGAAAAGGATAAAATCGAATAACTTTAGTCAAAAAATTCAGGGCTTTCCAAGTTCCTTGATCGATGCTCCATATTTCGTCAGCAAACAATCAGGTAACATCAGCAAAAGATGACTTTGGCAAAACCGGTTCCTCACTTGTCACAATGCGCTTAATACGAACAATACGAAGGAAAACAACCATACTTCACAAAGCTGAAATAACTCAAATCAAAACGAATTTCAAAACCAATTTGATTCTTTCCTGTTTTTTCTTTATTTTCTTAAATATAGCTGGATTTTAAAGTGAAATATCTCATTTTTCAATTAACGTACTATTTACAAGTTTATTCTCCATAAAATCATTACATATTGCTTGAAAGAGCTCAAAGTTTTATATTATTTACGCAGCTAATCATAATCTACCATAAATACCCTTAAAATAGATAAAATAAGTTTAGAAAAACTATGCGTGCAATTACACATATCTTTTGTAAAACTCCATCTTTAAAATGAAAGCTGCTAAATGATTTACGACAAAATTAATCGTGCATGCGACTTGTAACTATAGGGATATGTAACTTCTGCGACTAGTTTGAACTGAAAACTCTACCTTACATGTTGAGTAATTTTCACAGTACTCAGGAAAAGATTTGAACAATATACTTCCTATCACAAAGTACAATACGGACAAACTTGCAAGAAAATGAAGGTAGCGCTATTACTATCCGGGAACTAAGAAAAACGACAGCTTGGGAATTCGAAATTGCTTTCGACTTAGATTGAATGCTATAAAAAAAAACTCTGGAAAAGTCTCTCTTTTCTCGACTCCTGATGACAAAACCCTATGGCTTCGATATTATTCACTATTTACAACATACAAAACGCAATTCTTGAAATTACAAACTTTTAATTACAGGTGAACAAGAAAGTGAAAAAAATGTTGCAGGTTGTTTGTTCATCTTCTGGTGATTAGAAGTTTGTGATTTAATAGCAAATATAGCAATCAAAGAAATAAAATCTTTAAACCAAATACATTTTTTGTGATTAGCCGTTTTAATATTAATTACAAGGCCAATTAGCTAGAAGTATTTTTCATTGAAAAGACTGTATATTAACTAAAATAATGAACCGTAAGACACTTCGACAGATATGTCATTTTTCACTAATTTACCATATACGCCTATGAATAATCAATTAACGCTACAAAATTTTCATAAAGAAAGAAAATTATCAACCATATGAGAGAAAGCTTTAAAATTATCGATTCCAAAATTAATCCTAAATGGAATAAAAACTGCGGCCTATGTCAAGAACATACTGAGAATTTTAAATAAAATCAGTTTTTCAAACTAAAACCTGCCATAGCTTCAAATATTTTGTCTTGTGGAGTTACGCATGCGCGAAACGTCTCAAAGTCTCACAACAAGTGATTTTTAATCTTTCATAGATTTAACCAACCATAGCCTCTCAGGACTTTAAAATTTCTTGAATTAATATAATTACTACAAATCAAAGATTAAGCTAAAATCTGCTTTAAGCCAATTGGGTTGACAAAAACTAAAAAACCTTGGCTGACGTTAAAACCAATTTAGCTTGACACCAATAAAGAAAAAAGGTCAACTCATATATTTTGGCCGATGATGTAATCTTTAACCTTTTAAGAGAAATAAACGAAAAATATTTACAGTGCTTTTGTAAAAAATTCTAAAACCTTTTTCCTGTTTTATCAACTTTTAAGACCATCTAAAGAAAATTGCGAAATTTACAGGGCGCATTTTATGTCACACGGATCACTGCGCCCAATCATAAACAAAACGGACATCTGTCTTACATCTGCGATTGATGCGCCAGCATAATTTGGCAGCCTTCACTCACATGGTCCATTACCCTCTGTTTTAAATCACAAACTTGTTGTTTTAATGCATTGGCCACGGCATTGAGTTCAATATTTCTTTCTTTTAAATCTTTTACGCGACTTTCTAGCCGCGCCTCTCGTTCGAGTTTTCTCCGTCGACATTTTGAAGACGCCACTCTATTTCTTTGTTTTTTCCTCTCCCGTTTTACAATTTCCTGCACTTCTAGATCAATTGGCTGCAACGCACTGGAATCTGTAACGAACGGTGCAGTTGTATTGTCGATGTTATAACCTGTAGCGAGCTCACATTTCGGAGCAACCAGAGTAGAATTATAGGATGAAAAACCGCCACGAAATCCCGTATTTTCTTGGCCGCCGAACTCATACGGCTGAACCGAGTTGGTTGATTCGGAAGGGTAATGATACAAGGACGAGTATCCCGATACGGTAGAGGACGTAGGGTACTGATAAAACACGCTTGTTTTTGCAGCTGCATAGGAATTAGTGGAAGTAGAGAAAAAATCGCTGGTATCCGAACTGCGCGGGAGAGTTGTTGGATAACCGTAAGAATCCGGGGGGCGGGACGTTTGCGTCGGGTTCGAACTGATGTACAAGGGAGGTCTCTTATTTAAAGGGTTGTGGCCCAAAAAGGGATCACTAGAAACAGACTGATCACCAATAGCAATAATTTCTGGTGCAGTGTTCTCAATGTTTTGTTTGTCATGAAGGTCTTGCAAGGCATCAGTAAACCCGCGCGCATAAACTTCATGCTCTGTCGAGGAAGCGCTCACATCCGCTGAAGTGCAACATAGTGAGCTTGGAGTTGGGCTCGTTGTGACATTTCCCTGCAAAGACATGATCATCTTTTCCAGCTCTGGTGAAGCCAATTTAAGAAGACCCAAATCGGGCGAGTGCAGTTCCGAAGGTGTTGCATTTCGCTTCAGTTCGCCAATTTTTGGATCTTCTACAATCGATTGAATATTGAGGTGTAAGTTGGATTTGTCGTAGATAAAAGGTGATATAATATGGTTGTTAATCCCTTCGTCCTGGTAAAAAGGGGCGTCGCACGGCTCCTCCATCACATCAAAACCTAAAACTACTACGGAGCCAGACTTTCGCTCTTCAACGCTACATGACAGGTTTTGCTTCGCTGAACAACGACATGGTTAATTCTCTCAAGAATGTATTCATGAGCGCTGAAGGTCAAACTAAACGGTCCGCGCCAGAAAATTTCTTCGAAACTTATTCATAGTTTTACACTGATGTCATAGTAAACGGTCTCTTAGTTACCATGTTGTGGTTTTGTTAATTAGTTTTTATTTTCTAGTGTGATTGGATAACGTGATCCGTTGTTGACTTCTTCACTTTAGCCACCGGTATGTCAATTATAACGTAATATGATCTAACTAACGCGCATGCTCCGAACAGGTGCCGTGTTAAAAGTCTAGTCCCAAGGCGCAAACTTTTAAACTTGTTACATCCACGGAGTAACGCTTTCAATCTGTGTGGCACAATCCTATGAGTAACACACAGTGACCCATTACAATTTTAAATCTCAGAATTCAAGAACCAAAGTCTTCAATTCCCCATTCATATTTTAAATTTCAAGAACCAAAAATACAAAAATAACTTTATTCAATGTCAATTGCGAAGGAAGTGATTGTCCATTCTTTCTAGCCAGAGGCTAATGTTTAATCGCTCGACGGCTCGGATCTTGGAGTAAAAGTTGAATTTGCAGAGGCAGAAAAACCAAAATACCCGGAGAAAAACCCTCGGTGTCAAATTGAGATCGACAAATCTCAATCCACAGGCAAAACTTGGGAATTGATCCCGGGTCGTAGAGCTGGAAGGTGCAATTGCATGATGACCACTCGCCAACGTGACTCCCCAAAGTTTCACAATTAAACAAAAAAAAAACAAGAAAAGTTTAAAAACTCCAAGTTTTTAAATTTCTTTGAGTCCTATTTTTAACTGTATCGTTTATAACATATTTGGACACTTCTAATCTATCTTACAGTGTTTGCTTGATTAGTTTGCGGGTCTTATCATTTATGTAGATACCACACAAATTTTGTCACTATCCACGAAAAAAAAAGGCTTTTTAAAATTCAAAATTTTACTTTTCAAAGCTCAACTAAAATATAAAGATTTTAAACTCAGAATTATTTTTTAATCAATTTCAGACAAGACAATTGTTTTTAAATCAAGTTCTATAGTTTTTTTGGAACCACTTTGATTTTCAGGTTTAAGTGTATTACAAAACGTGACATTCTTAGAAAAAGAAATTTGTTTTTTTTTTTAAAGAAATAATGAACTTAAAACGACAAAAAAAAACTGCACTAGCACTCGGATTGAAATCAGTGCATTCAAATGACACGCTTTTTTACACGAACAAGTAAATTCTCCTGCGGTTCATTGTTCTTAATTTTTTGGCTGTTTCAATATCAAGGGACTGTCCTGGGAGCAATCTTTTTCTCAATCATGGTGAACGATATCAGGGCCGCTAATCCGGCTAGAAATCTTTTGAAGTATGCTGATGATATCAAGTATCAAGTATTCCAGCTAGATAATATGATCCTTAAATGAAGTTCGAAACATACAATATTGGGCTAAATATAAATAAAAGAACATGGGAAACGAAGGTTCGTGAGAGAGGTCCACTACGGCACTCCTTGAACCAATCAGTGACATCGAAGGGAAAAAGGAACTCGCATTTATGGCTGTAACGTTTAATGAATATTTAGGTAAGCTGAACACAAATTTCGAATATATGATTAGTAAGGCCAGTTGAAGAGTAAGGCTATCTTAAGAGTTATTATTTCCGATATTCTCTACAAAAACTCACTCTGTTATTCTAAAGACTTATTACGTTTATTTTGTTGTATCCAATTGAAGTGTCGGCAGGTGCATTTGAGTGTACATATCTTTAGCAAGTTGATCAATTTTGTAGGTGCGCACAGAAATATGGTTACACGAGCAATTTTAAAAATATTTTAAAAACTTAGAAACTGAAAATGACATGCAAAGAACCACAGCATGAGTGATCTTCCAAATAGGAAAACGCGGATATTGTACTTCGCAAGAGGGGACACTATTCTATATTACCAGTGTTTCAAACGATGTTTTATAAATAGGTGTCTCTTTAATTTTATATAGAAATTCTACATTAATTGTTTTGTATATGTAAACTTGCACGTTTGCTTGTATCTATTTTAATATAAAAATTGTCGCAATCAATGTATATTGATTAACTCACTCGTTAAATGATTCTAACGCACTGGCAAGGATCTTGGAATCAAACTTGCAGGATGTGTTAAGTT